>PQWD01004500.1:113776-131476 GCA_019425675.1 Leucinodes orbonalis
ACAATGTATTAAAGACGTCAGTATCTCTTACCACCAGGTGGGTTTCTGCTTAATTCCCTAGGCACTTCATAAAAAAGTTGTCGATGACGCAAAACATTTTGATATTTTCAAGTAATGAGACACTCTTGTTTTTACATGGTCTGTTGGACAACATCACAAGAATAAACAAGTGGGTTAAATCTGAAAACTGGATTTTGAATTCTTAAGGACGTCTTTCGTACGATAGGGACAATTCATATGATTCTAGTGAAGAATAAATTTTATTTACTTTAGGAAACTGCGGGATGGGTTCACAAGTTGAAGATACTCAGCCGCCGAATGAAGCGACCTATGCTTAGGGACTTTCTTAGGGATACATTTATTATTATTATTATTCGTTTGAAAATTGAAGTTACCAACATAGCTAGCCGGATCTTGAATGTTCAGTCCTTCATTAAAAATAGTTCATACTATGTATGAACTCTGTAAATACAATGTAGAATATGAAGTTCCATTAAATATCTGGTCCCGGTAATACAAAAGATCGTTACGTCTATATATAAGTAATCTTGAGATTTAACGTATTACGTTAGATCTATTATATTTAAATTCAGTTATATTTAATAATGATAATAAAATGGTTTATTGCTCTCATAAAACATTGTTACAATGGTTGGTTTATAGGAAATACCTCAGCTGAAATTGGCCCAGTTGACAAGCACCTAGTCAGCACTGGTGTTCAGTTACTTCCTCTTCTCTTCGGTGTTAGGCGACAAGTTCGGTATACTTACCGAACTTGTTGTTGTATAAAAAGTAAATTTAAATAATGATACCGATCGTTTCCCATATTCAAAAGACAAAAAAAAACTGAGTTTCTTGCTGGATTCTTCTCAGTGTAAAACTGCCGTCCGAACCAGTGGTAGCTTCATTTGACCTTCATAAGTGGTCTGTAAGGACCTAAACTGAATAAACACTTTTCATTTCCAAAGAAACTTTTTTAGCCGAAATGGTGTCGGAAAATATATTTTACAATAAGAACTATATTAAAGTGATGTTTAAATTATTCGCAAATCCGGATCGTGGCATTAGTACAACCCTGGTTTTAGGAGGCTCACGATTCAATAAAGGAATTGTTGAAATTTACGCCTTTGGGAGCTCTCGGTTAATGAGAAGTCGGCTCGGTGGGTTAATTTACGAATCTGAGGCGAATGTGTTCCGTAAAACTCGGTTTACACTACTAAAATGCTGTACGGGTGTAATTGAAAGCTATATAGCGGAATCTAACTGTGAACCGTGGCACTAGCGGAAGCCTGGAAGACATTAAACAAAAGCGTAAGAACTCTTTGCTAGACGGTTGTAGTGTTTATGATTTAATAATATGAAGGCATCTAATGCGATTGTTGGCTGCCTACAAACTAATTTATTGTACGCTGGGAATCCCGACAAAACAGAAAATCCATCGTGTCCGACGCCTTAAGGCTTCATTTTCGATCAAGGGGCTGAGGATGGTCATCGTCAACACCCACCAATTGGCACTGAGGACGCGTGGTGGGCTACGGTCAAATCCTGTGCTCCGAATTGGGATCATATACCTATATTTATTGCTTCAGCAGTTTACGGATTAGACCCGGGTCATTTTTAAACCCTTACATTGTCTTCTATTATGCCTTTTAATTATCCAATCATTACGCAGTTAATTCAGGTTTTCGTAGTTAAAAACGTTAGTCATTTTGCTTTCAATTTCGTATAAATTTATACAAAATAGAAATTTACGTTTCGAAATGTGAATATCAACACGATTGAAGTAGAATTCGCGCGTCTGATACTGCCAAGTAAAGGTGAGCTTTGTGTGTTAAATTTAATTACGATCAAGGAAATATAATAACGCAAGGATCCGTAATTATAACATAATAATATAATCTTAATAGTTAAACCATTAAAATGTAATTGTTAAAGTCCTTGTGTCGGGATTATCCCTTACAAAGGGTACCGGGTACGCCGGGCAAGCTTACTATGTTTCAAGTTAAAAAAATCCTTTAAAAGGCAGTGTACATTAGAAGTTAGGTATACTTTATACAACCACATAAATAAATAAAACTTGTGCATACTTATTGCTACCTTATTTCGATTTATTCATAAACTAATAGATTTATAATATCTGCCAATCTCAGCAAAACTGGGCTCGCCAAGCGCTGGTTTTTAGTTTGGCTCTGAGATTTCTATGCGTTGCATTTGGAGGCATTTTATCAAGCAATTTTGGTTGACCTAACTTACCTATTGATGTCACTGCGTAAAATATACGATTCGATACTGAGTTGTCTACTGAACTGCCTCCGTTGTCTAGTGGGTACAGCTTTCGGCTTAGATCGTGACACGGAGATCTTGGGTTCGAATCCCGTGGGGTGTAAGATTTTTACATTTTGATTAGGACATTGCAGACTTAATCATCTTATTATTCGGAAAAAAAGTTGGTTTTGCTTCTAAGAGTTCGTTGAGCCGTAGATCTCTGCTATACGTAATCTAATCTCTCTGGTAGTTGTTAACACACACCAATCCACATTGAGCCGTCGTGGTGGTTCATGGCCGAATCTTCCCATAGCGTGGGTCGTTGTAGGCTGATGATGATGATTACTGAGTCTTGGTAGCTGATCCGTCCTGTATAACAAGGTTTTATGTATATAATGTTAGGTAATTTCATAATGTGGATGCTCTTAATGGAAATCGTATATGGACATTTGAACGGACCCGAAGTGATTGGATGCGCTCTATTCGATAAGCCGCTGTACTGGGCATCTGTAGGCCATTTCACGATTAGATGAGTAAGGGGAATGATAACCACTTTGAGGATGGCGATGGTTGACTGGATTTCATTTTTAATGTTATGTTTCGTACGTTACTGATATTTATATAGTTATTTGTGTTGACCGGCCTAATACTATGCAAGTAATATACGCTCGCGAAACTACATTTCGAAGTATTTGTTGTGTTAAATTAAAAAATAATGTAAACAACTTACACTTAGTTAAATAATAACATTTTTTTACCAACATTGTATCCGAATTATAAATATTATGTTCCTGACCGGCTCATCTCAAGTGTTAGATTCTAGTACAAAAAAATGATATTCAATGTAATGTAAAATATTTTTTAAATAATTGCTTATTGATATTTTTTGTGTAACACAAAAATAAATTATGTAGCCATTTAAAAAATATCTTTTTAACCTATCGCAGTCCACTGCTCGACATAGGTCTCCCCCCAAATCATTATATTTTAAATCCCCATTTTCTCATTGTAAAGTTTTTATGGTCAGTGCGGTAACTAATCAATTAACGTATCAACCTTGTAGTGTAAATGTATATAAAAATGTGTTACTACAAAAACATTCAGTGCCGGTAAAACTTAGTTGCACTTAGCTCGCCATATGTCATAATGTAATTCTCTTTGCCGCCGTTATTTGTGTCCCGGTAATAGACAACGCGCTCGGCGTAATGGCGGACGGAAAAAATTGCAACTGTAGCGCCACCTGTCGTCGGGTAGCCGTATCAGGATGCGCTTTAAATTGCAGCGATGTGTTTTTTATCCACTTCAAAATCGTAGTTCATTGTTTTGTATTGGTGTTATCCTTATTAACTAATTCTGAGAGGGTTTTCGGTTTTTGAAATATTTGTACTAAACAGTGTATTAAAATTCAGAAGTTGGATGACTGTGATCCCATTTTCGCGATCACATATTAGTTTATATTTATTAGATAGATTGTTCTATCCTTTTTTTAATTCAGTTCAAACTAAATTGTCTTAAATGGAATAATTAACATCGTTGAGTTTAATTGTTTTGTTTCGTAGTTATTAAATGTAAACACCCATTTTAAAAGAACAATTTAAATCGATTGCCGTGGTATCGTTCCAAATCAATCAAATATGTGTGACAAAAAGTACCTACGTATCTTTGTACGGTATACAAGTACTCGTACGATTCGACATAGGCATTACGAAAGTATTGCCAAGAAAAATACGAAGTAGGGCAATGCAGAAATAATATTGTCATTACCTTACGAGATACATGACCAACAGGTGAATAACACTCACCTGGTATTGTCAATGATACTTTCAAAAACATTTTAGCCTAACCAGTAATTGGAATTATTAGATAGCTCTTCATTCTATTAATATATTTATAACCAAATTTATTTTTATTAGTGATTCGTAAATTGTTTTATGCATTAAAAATAAAAATGACAATGTCAATTATCTATCGATATTCTATTTATAAGAGCGTCGGTGGCTCAATGGTGTGGACTGTCGCCCTCCTACCGGGAGGGCTGAGGTTCAAATCCCGCCACGTACCAATGTGTTTTCGAAATTATATGTACGTTATCCGATGCTCTTACGGTGAAGGAAAACATCGTGAGGAAACCTTCATGCACGCCTGCGAAGAGATTCAATAGGTTGTGTGTGAAGTCGTCCAACCCGCACTGGGCCCGCGTGGATGACTAAGGCCTTAATTATCCTATACGGGTAGGCTCGTGCCTCTCGGTGGGGACGTTTAATGAGCTGATGATGATGATGAGTTAAGTGTATTATAAAAGTTACCCTAGTGGACCGATATCTCGATTACTGTATGGCACATGAAAACGCTCGTAATAAATAATAAATCTGCGCCATTTTTCTGCAATTTTATCGGGAATATTTCCTTTCAGTGCGGTTTTATGGAACAATATGTAACAAATTCCTGTCGTTTGTCACACTGGCTACTTATTTTATACTCATAATTTCTAAGCAGGTTTCGCTCCATTTCTAGTCGAGTGGAAATTGAAACTGCGTTTTAAATGTAGGAGCTCTGTAATAGCTTTTGGATATACTGTTGAATGCGAAGTATACATTACTTAGAAAAAGTGCTTTGTCATATATGTGCATACTGTATTATTCTTCCTGACCGACGACACGCTTTGTAATGAATAATTGATTGAATTTTTATATGAAAATTTATATACAGTTCATATATCGGTGACGAAACTAAGGTTTCGCATTCGATGCCCAATACAAATATATCTATGATTAACTATTGTTTATATCGGTCTGAGTAATTGTTTCTATAATATGTATTTAAAATATACCTATGTTAACATATGTTTAACGTTTGTTTCGTAACAAGGATTGCAGGTTGCTCTCTTAAAATGGCGCTAAGTGGTGGACATTTATTAAGTAAGTAGGTCTTAATTGTGAATAGTTCAAAAACTGTCTTCTATGATATCCGCTGCTAGGCTTAGTAAGAACGGTAACAGTATAGATTTTAATTTGGCGAATAAAAGTCTATGTATAAATAATCACGAACATGATCATTATGATTACAGAAGGAATAAACGACTCAAATTATAATGCACCATAAAATTAATTATAATATTAGATTTGTAAATTTGTGGCCCCATTTCACCAATATAGTTATAAATACGCGATGGAATTTCCTTGCCAGCGAGTATAATCTGATGTTGTATATTTTGTGAAGTGTAAGGGATAGACATTGCGTGCATAGCGACACTTGAAGCCTACGACGAATTAATTAATGGGGAGTACTCGTGTCCCGAACTTTAGTGTTAATTGCCCTTTCTACAGCTAGCGGCAATTATTTTGCACTTGCTATGAAAAGCATTAGAATTCACTTATGTATTTTAGGAACCTATTTTTAGGAAGTTCGCTTTTAGTTTTATTGTTCACTAGCTGTTCCTCGCGGTACTACCCGCGATACCATAAGAGTGTACTCCCGCAGTAAAACATTACATAAAAAGCGCGCAGCACACACGACTCGCGGCAAATCTTTGCTTTATTTTTCTGAAGTAAAAAGTTTTTTTGATGAAAGTAGCCATGTTTTTCTTATTACAACAGCTACCTGCCAATAGAAGTCCTGTCCAAATCTATCCAGCCGTTTCAGAGGTTACCCGGAGTAAACAGACAGAAGCTTAATGTGGCACGCCATATTAAGCTCTGAAATGAGAAAGAATAAATGGAATAAGTTAGCATACAAGTAGACCTCGTAATAATAGATAATCCTTACTTATAAACCACCGCTGTTCCCAAACAAGGGACCAAACTGCAGTTGCTAACTTGTCACGCCAAGATCTCTAGTCACAGTATCCGGTAATTTTACTGCCTATCCCGCCCTGCCTTAAACACTTATGCCTGGAACATATCTACTATGATGGGAAAAATTTATGACATATACGTATCTTCTTAGATAACCTTACACTTTTTTCCAAAGGTTAATTCTTATTAAATATAGCTTTACGTATGCCTAAAGGTAAGTTTTGATATTTTTGTTCACGAAACCGTTAAATTATTTGAAGTGGAAAGATATTTGTGCCGTTAATTAGGCTGCCTAAGCAAAATCTAAAAGGGCCGCTATTATTATACCTATTTGTTAGCTAATATAAGTTAAGTCGACTGCTAGGCTTATTGACGTAACGATTTCAGAGAAAACCGACGATAACAGCTGAAAGCGTTAACTCGATTTGAACACTTTTTTAATAATAATAAAGTTTATTTCAGATAATGTCAAACAATTCATACATTTCATTTCACCAGTTCTCTCACCTGATGCTGTTGATTCATGCTACTCCTGTGCACAAAAGAAACAGTTAAAAATGGAAATAATTATTTTATTTTCCGTTAACACTAACCTGTCCGTCACCCGAGACGACAGATGCTACAGATGCTAGGTCTTATGCCCAATAATTTTACTAGGTACAGTTGCCTCTTTCCGATACTCAGTAATACATATTTTAAGGGATGATTTCTAGCACTGCGATTTATAAATACGTACAGAAGACTAAGTATTGAATCTAGATTTCAGTCTAATTCCTAAACGAATTCAGGAAGAGTGTTCTTTTCTAGTGCAGTTTGCATTCAGCATTGCACTTAATTAAAGAGGTTAACCCCTTCATTCCAATGGAAATCCTAGAAAAAATATATGTCTTTTTTACATTGTAAACTTATACCTTGCTCAAGTAGTCGCTAACATGCTTTTACTGTTAAAATTCAGTATTAACTTGTATTACTGCCTATACAACTAATGTCAAGGACCATTTCGTATATCCGAATCGTTTAATTAACATCGAGGCCTCGCACCCAACTGTCGTGGATCACGCGAATGACGTCTCACCATAGCAATTCCGTGGAAAGCTACAGTTTCATTTTATGTGATAATAGCATTTAAAATATAAAGTGTTGTAATTGTGATGGGTTATTATTTTAATAATTTATATGTACGTTAACCGATGTTCTTGTCGTGAAGGAAAACGCATCATGCGCACGCCTGCGAAGATTCAAAGGTGGTGCGTGAAGTCGTCCAATCCGCACTGGGTCCGCGTGGACGACTACGACTACGGCTTATATAACCTATACGGGTCGAGGTCTTCGGTGGGGACGTGTCATGGGCAGATGATTTTTTTAATGTCACGCTTTTTTGTTTCAATCGACGTAGGTACTTCTGATGTTTATGTCATCAGTGAACGGGACGGTCAGTGCGCTCACCTGGTAGTATCTAAGTGATACGCCTGACCATCGCAAATGCAGTGTGGACGAAAATTTAACATTAGGTACTCATTATATTTTCCGACCACCTTTGGAGTATATAACTTGAAATCTGGTGAGCCGTTTGTCTTCGTATGTAGTAAATGTTGTTTTACCGACACGATACTAGTGTATTTGTAAGTACTGACAAACATATTTATCAGTAAAAGATTCAGATTTTGGCTTAATCCTAAAGATGATAATTGTCAGATGATAGCTTTCCTGGAGACTTTTTTTTCGAAATCAAAACATTTTTTATGAAAAGATAATCTCCTACTTGTAATTTCTGAGGAGCACTCCCGAATTTTGTTTATTTTTGTTACATTATAACGCATAAAATTATTAGAATCAAATTCCCGCTCTTTGTATAGAAGCTGGCTTAAAACTTTGTTAATTAAGTTTCCTTGGAATCATTAGGATTATTTTACTCCAGGTAAAGTCAAATTGGTAAATTGTCGGCTCGGTGGAAATAACTTAAGTATTTAAAGTGGGGCTATCTACTTAATGTTGTCTTCTGTTCATGAATCAATTTCGTTTTACAATTAAAAATCATTGCATTCTTCTGCTTTAATCTATGGAACTTTGTCAAACATTTGTAAGATGTGAGCAATTTATATAAAAAGAGCTCAACGCGTGTTTTTAACTATAACTGAATAAGTAGTTGTTAATTTTAAAAGCATCCCCCATGGTTAAAAAACGTATGTGTATATGCCACTAAATAGTTTCCAAAAGTCAACATAAGAAAATGTATGTACGTGAATAGGTACAAAACAGCAAAAACAATTATAACTCTCGCCTTTAAAGCTTAAAATAAAGTGCGAATGTACATTAAAAATATTTATTAAATCTATTCTAGTTGAGTAGGTACCACTAAACAACTTAATGTATGCATCAATAATTTACTGATGGATTTAAATGGAACTGGTCACATTTTTTAATTCAATTGTTTTGTTTCCTAAAAAACACATGCGGTTCGTTTTGTTTTTATGGAACGAAATATTAAGTTTTTACCATTATAGAATTGGCCTTTCCAATAACCGTAACATTAATAAATGATTGTGTATTTTTTATTCCCACTGTTGTTCGAAAGCTTCGCACACACAACTTTATTTTCTAGAGTGAACACAATATAGTTCCTTGTATGCTTCTATGTGGTTTGTCGATTGTTTCGGACCACCCATCCATTAGGATCCTTGCCGTTTCATCTGGTTCGTTTTAAGATGCTTTATTTTGTTTTCACTTTGTGCGTGCCAGCCACTGGGGAATACTCCATTTTTCTCGTGATCGGACTTGGAACCTAGTTACATAAGCTGGATTTAGTTAGTTATGAAGTCAAGTTATAGGTCTTTGCATATTTTTAAATCAATTATATAATAAATGGTAACTGGGATTAAATTATTGTCGTGCTTATCACTAAATATATTTCGTAAGTAGTAAAAGTTGATAAGAGTTTTAAGATATTAAAACGTCTAATGTTATATTTTTATATTCTAACTCATAAGCTGTATTCTGATTATGTATTCATAATCTGTATTCTTCACTTAGAAGTTAGATCACACAGTAAATTAATCGTTTTTATTATTGTGTGATCTAACTTTAAATTGATGACTAGAATAAACATAATATAGCTACAAACATATTACAATTCCATTTTGTAAAAAACACTTTGTAATTTTTAATATTCAAGTGTTCGTTATAAAACACATTGTGTCTTCTAATTAAGACCAGGGGGATTACCGCAATCTCTTAAAACAGTGTTACAATAATATTACTTCGTCTTTTCTGATACAAAAATGCTGACGTATTTTTATAATAATACAGTTTTAAGAGATTGTGGTTACCCCCCAGTATTAAAATATCATTCAACATCATGTAGTGTCGAAATATAAACATTGCTACTATTAAAAAATATGCACTTATTGCAAGCACGCCAAGTTCAAAGCCTTTCAAAAAACATACTGCTACTAAAACGTACTCAAAATGTACGTGCACTTTTTCATAATAAATATTCAGGATCTGATATGATACAGCAGCATACTACGGTGAAGTGAATAACAATTTTGTTTGATTAAGTTCTCGACGCAAACTGCACTGTTTTTATAATAAAACTAGTACGTGTTAACATACAACGAACCTGTGTTTGTTCACGATTCACCAGCATTTTATATCGTAGTGGAACCGTCGCACCATTGTTTGCGCGAAAAAACTTGCAATCACAGATAATGTAGTCTTTAGTTGGCAATACTCGAGGTCGTATGATTTACTTTCAAATATCATCTCGGGTGGCAGTAATTCATATTATTACTTTGACACAGTGGATTCTTATTGTTTTTGAATCAGGTAATATCGTACTAGAGAATGTGCATGACTATGCACATAAAATTATGGCACAATGTGTTACTATTTAAACATTCATAGCTACATACAAATATGAAGTACCTATTGGCGTTCTGAACCCGGTTTTGAGTCTTAAAATATTGCTTGCATCAGTCAATATCATAAATTAAAGATTGAATTCTATTACGATATAAATTCTCACGTTTACTTATAATTCATAAATGTAGTATGGCAAAATACAGTAAGTTAGATATTTTTATTAAAATTTAAATATAATTATAATATGAAATTAATCTAAAGGTAAGAAGGTAGTCAATCCGAAACAGTTAATATTCATCTGACAACTCAAAAGCGACCGGGAAATTCAATTCGCGTATTTATACACTGTAACTTTCAGTTATTCACTATAGCGAATTTGGGAAACGCGCCGCGGTCACCGGCTTCGCATTCAAGTGTCCATTATCCTGATGAGTTTCCATGTAACAACATAAAAATGTGCTAGTCATGCATATGTTGGTATGCCTGTTTTGATGTGTGCTTATGTTGGTTGCCTGTTTTGAGGTGGCTTATGTTGACTTTTCAACGGGCCGTGAACCTCTACAGAGTACGGTTTTTGTGCGTCGTGTCTTATTCGGGTAATGACTTTAAAGTTTAGTGCCAGTGTATGGTGGTCACTTGCATGAGATGTTGGCGATGTGATGGTATTGGTAATAAGGTTGTGAAGCCAAGGCCTCCCATTTGGCACCACTTATCCTCCGCTTTTCGTATACGGCCTCTATTAGTGACAATTTATAAGTTTACTGCTGGACATTCTCTATATTTGGTGCCAGCAACCTCAGCCCTTCGCTTTCCCAGCCCCCATCCGGGATATAAAATCATTTGTCGGTTTATCGTTAGAGAACAGAGGGATCCCATTCTATACTCACTCAAAAGTGTCCGCTGCAAAAGTCTGTCATCGCGTCAGTTAGGCTGAATTTTCATTCATAAACCTGTCGCTTGCCATAATTACATTGTGGTGTGGTCATGCATTACATTTTTTCTAAGACTCGTTAAAGTCAAAATTGAAATGAATTATTTTTGCATTCTAAATATAACATTAACAATACGTATGTGTCATGGGGCTCGGACATTTTTGCTTGACGGTTCTTCGTGATTGTGCATATAGTTAATTTCTTGTTGATATAAGTTTTAATGGCTTATGTTTGCCAGTCTGCATACAACAGAAAAGTTTACTTTCGACTTAAACAAGACTGCATACTGTTTACCCGACATCCTATTCCGTCCAGCTGACTTGCCAAGTACAGCTTAACTTTAGCCAGTGTGAATGTCCGTTAGTGCTCCAAAAAGTGTGCAACAACTCCCCAAGTACGTAACATTGTTACGACTTGGTATAGTATTGGCAGAGGACGTCGATCGCGATCAGTATGTTCGTGTAAGCTTGTTATCAAGTTCTTTGTTTTATCACACGCCCCCTTTTCATTTCCTCAGGAAGTTCACTGATTGGATTTTTTTTCATATGTCGACGGAATTGCTCCCTCGGAATAATAACTCGTCTTACGGTGTTGTATAAACGTTTGTGGATATGTGAGCTAGCTATTGGCTCTGTTTTATGATTTACGCGTAATTGAATTTTCTGTTGGGTTTTCTGTTGTTTTGTCGTTTATGAAGACGTTAGTGTGCTATGTTCTAGCAGTAATTTTAATAGGGACGTGTGTGTTGACTTACTTTTGTATGTTTTAAATGGATTTTATTTTGTAGGTACTTATAGTAATAATGTAAAAAGATCATACATGTAAATACATATCCACTGTCATTCACTCACCGCCATCTACCCTTAAACTAAACATCTGGCCTGTAATATCGGTACTAAACAACGGATAAACATACTTACATACTTTTTTGTAAATACATACATATAATACATAGAAAACATCCAGAATAATACAAACAGTCACGCACATGCACACAAATATATGTACTGCCTGATGATCGAACCCAGATCTCTTGATGTACCTACTTCATGGGTTCCGGGCCGACGTCTCCACCATTACACAAATGGGTCATCAAAAATAATAAATAAATATACGTAAAATAATAAAATGTTAAAGACATAGGTACTAAAATGAGTCCTGATTAAAAACATTTACATCGAGATACCTACATAATGAAAATAGTGTTAAAATTTCACTCTTAAAGCTATTTTATCAAATTTAAAAGAAAACATAATTGTAGCATTACATGTGGTAGGTAGACGCTTATTATCCACAGTGTCTAATTATAGTTGATTATATAATTAGTACAAAATTAAATGATACAGCACTATAATTTACTGGTGGTAACTCAATTTCTAGATAAACTAAAGCTAACGACCACAAATGTAATAATTACATTTTGTCATATTCCTACAAGCTAGAAGTTATTTTTTTCCTTGAGCCCTCGTAAATACGGCGGCGTTGAATAAGGTTAGAGTTATGATAAGAAGAATAGCGGCTAGATGAGGCGAGTAAAAGGTCTAATAAAGAAGTGATTAAAGGTTTATAATTGTTATTTCGACGACACAATTGGTGTAATGGTTGAGACGTCGGCTACTACCAAAGGGTTCGATCCCCGGGCAAAACATTTCTGTTTGTATTGGTTTGGGTGTTCTCTTCATAATATGTATGTATTTACAAAAATATAAAACTACTATCCGTATTAGTAGTTTAGTACCCATGCTACAGGCTTCACGCTTCACTTGGAGCTATATGGCCACAGATTTCCCAATACAGGAGATAGGGCAGCTGCGTTTAAAGTGCGACAACTGTGAGCTCAACGAGCATACACTGGCTACCAGTTTACGCTCTGTGAGACGACTCAAGACGCACGAACATGCATCATCGCAATGAATCAGTAAATTTACCAAGAAATATAATACTTTTCACAGGTAAGAACCGAAAAGAAATTGCGACACTGGGATGCCTATAAACTTGGCGGCTTGTCCAGTCTAATGTATATTCTGATGTCTGTGTGTATGGCGCTGTGTGAATGTTATTGGATATTTATTTATTATAAGTATAGTACCTGTATTTCAAGCAAGCAATACGGATAGTAGTTTATTTTTCAGCCCTTTGGTATCGTAAATATATTGTTATGCAGCATGAAAGCAATGAGTAACAGCATGCCTTCTGATCAGGAAGTGCCAATGTATTCCCGAAATTTTGAAGTACGTTACCGACGCTCTTACGGTTAAGAAAAACATCGTGAGTAAACCTGCGTACGCCTGCGAAGAGATTCAAAGGTTGTGAAGTCGGTCAATCTGCACACGATCTACGCTAGACTACGGCCTTTACACCCTTTACCGGTAGTCTCGTGCCTCTCGGTGGAACGTATATAAGCTGATGATGAGGAAAATGAAAAAATACTTTTCTAATGTGTGCACTAAATAATTTTTACTATTTATTCGGGTCTTATGTAGACATGGAAAAATGTGTAGCATTTTTTCTTTTATTCTTTTTTTATGATTCTTAGTCAATATTCGTATTTAACAGTAAGTAGAAACAGCGACAACTTTAATAATCGCATTTACCACCTGCCAATATTAATTTGCGTCAAGTGTTGGAAGTTCAGGAATTATGGATAACAACTTCGCGAACTTTAGTTGATAGTTTTATTACAGGCTGTTCTTGTCTTATCTATCGGAAGGAAATCTGTTATTTCTAATAAAATTATCGTGGGGCGGGACTCATTTTCAAAGGGATAAGGATTAATTATATCTGATTGTAATTTAGAAAAAAGTTTGGAAACATTATAACATTTAATTAAGAGTATTTATTGTCCATTCAATACAATTTATATCTTAATGTGCGATATTTAAGTATATCAAATTTTTCCTTCGACTTAAGTTATTGGTGATAAATAACAATGATTTTTTATACTTTTCTAAAACCTTTAGCTATATCTAAAACATCTTAGCTACTTAACGAAAATAAGCTGCTTAATGAATATAGATACTTAAGACACGTTTCTTATCACTTCTGTGTTAACACCCGATCGGTTGTTGAAATTGCATTAGATGTCGCCTGAAGCCGGCCGAGCGCTCAAATTGCTTTATCGGAGCGTCATTTGAATCCATATTGTTGGATTTGCTGCACTATACAATATTACAGGTAACCCTGCCTGTCAATCGTGGAGAATATGGTAAAGCGCTTTACTACCGTGGAGTATTCCCATAGTCCAGCACGGACTATGGAAAAACAAATAAAAAAATAGTTTCAATAAACGTACACGTGATACATTCAATGAAAACGGCTCCGCGATTGTACCAGCTACATCCAACAAAACATTGGAATTGCATTCGCTTATCTCGTTGACAAGTCCTACGGGCTCTAAACAATCCCCAACGTCTGCAATCAACAAACTAAAAGCGTCACATAATTGGTACTTAACACGCGAAGTAGTAACTCTTCTAAACCACTTTTGTACGCGCATATACACTGACCAGATCGCTGTTGAATAGACAGAAAACATAATTTTTAATAACGTAAGTTAGTGTAACGCTAAGTGCCACTTTCTCTTTAATACTGGGGCCACGTCTAACGACTATTAATTCCATAATTATTGCTATAATATTAAATATGTTAAACCTGCCAAATTTTAATTAAACACCTGAAATTAACGCCCATTGTGGCGATAATTAATGGCATTTCCCGTTGCGGTTAGTGTCCATATTACACAGGCTAAATGCTTAGTTTGGGACTAGATGGCGGTGTGTGAATGTCAGTGGATATTTATTTATAGTTGCTTTTATCTCCAAACAGCTTGCTAGGCGTCGAGATCATGGAAAAAATATTTTATTATCAATGTGGTCATTCTAAGGCCAGCTAAGAGTAACTTATTAAATGCACACGTTGCCCCAATAGACAACTCATATTTATTATATCCTGTTAATCCTAGCCGTGCTTGTTTAATCAGAGTTCTCATAAGTTGGTTCGAAGTGTGCGAAGTTTTATAACATAATTCAATGTTCTTAACGTTCCCGCCGTTTAGTCTGCGAATATTATCAATATACAATGTATCAAGCATTATTGAACGTACAAGTTTCGCCTAAAAGCGTCTAAAGTAAGAAGTTTCATATTGCGCGAATGGATATTATTTTAAGTTTATTTCGCTGTTTTTGTTCGAGATCCATTGTGTTCTTTGGTAAGTTTTGAGTTTAGATATCGAATGGAAATTCAATTTATAAATTATCAAATTTTCTGTTCAGAATTTATGAGTTAATAGCTGAGCCCTATGGTGCTACTTGCGTGTAGGATATTTTCCCACACTAAGTCCCAAGACTCAACATTGATTTTTACTAAACTGAGTTAAAGGATGACGCTATTTGTCGTATAGAGCGCTATCCCTCTCTAACTATTAAAATAAAGATCGATTCCCGTTCTAGGATACGGGCCTTAATGTGTGTGTTAATCTGGTACCAGATAACTGTGGAGTAACCAAATTTTAAGAAATTCGCTTCAGCCGATTACAGGCTAAGAAGTAAAAACATTCACACTCTAAACTTTCACTCTTATAATATTAGTGTAATCTTATCATATCCATACAAAAAACTTATAATTCCTTGGTGATCTAGTAATCTTAAGGTACAATTAGCAAAGGTTTTCAAAAAGGGTTAGATAATTAATTTGTATTAACGAAATAGTCTTAACAATCTGTCTGCGTCTGTGTTTCCGGCTACATACAACCCTCTGGCATTAAAAAACGTGTATGTACTTTTTCAGGCAATCTCGCTCCACCTTAGAGCAAGTCTCTTCCACTAGGACATTTTGTGCTCAGAGCAAGCCCATCATGAATGTAAAAAACAAACTTTATTGTGTTTAATTATGACGTTGTAAAAGGTGTTACGCAATCACTTAGTCAACGTTTATTCATAGACGGTTTTAATGGCGGATGGATCTAGACGAACATTAAAACCTCGGACTGAAAAGAGTCTGCCATTGGACGTGCGACTTAAAGAATGGTGACGTCACTAATGATATGCCGTCTAGAACTTTCCATGCCGTCAGATTTAATGGACGAACATTTAAGTATTTCTTTGTAGGTTGTAAGCTACTATGGTTCACTCAGATTCGTAATGCAGTTCGTAGTTAGTATCGTATCGTTAGTATCGATTCGAAGTTGTGTGTGAAGTCGTCCAACACGCACTGGGCCGCGTGGACGACTAAGGCCTAATCACCCTATACGAGTAGGCTCGTGCCCCTCGTGGGGACGTCTATGATGACTGATGATGATGATGAGAGGAAAGTAGGCGAATATGTAGGAATAATGTTAATGTGTGGCGATTGTTCGTTTTGAGTTTTGCATATGTGGTTTGCATGTCACTATTCATAATACAATCTTCTTGCTCAAATCGACGCTAGATGGGCGTGGGAATGTAAAATTATCATAGCTTGTATATATCAGTAAGCTGACGGTCACGGCTACAGTCTTTGGGATTGTAGACGTACCCACCAATCCGCATTGGGCCTGTGTGGTAAGTTTCGGCCCAATCATTGTATAGCTCTGTGCGGGAAGGCTGTGCCTTGTAGTGGGCCTTTGGCTGATGATGGATGATGATTCTTCGACGACTATTGCAGTTTTGGTATTAGCAACATGACATTAAACTAATAGGACAAACAAGTCAAATGTGGTGTTTGCTCACTCATTAGCTGCTGTTTGTATTAATTGATTAATCGATTGACGGTTTCACCTATGGTATGTCACATTCCTGTGGTTGTACGTGTGTTGCTATGTAAACGTATACGCGTAAATCCGATGATTTATCTCGTGTATTCTCAGAGAAATTAATATGTGGACGACCCATTTGGTGTTGTTGAGACGTTGGCTGCTACACAAGGGTACCGGGTTCGATCCGGGCAGTAAAATATTGTGTGCATGAAATGTCTGTTTGTAATAGTCTGGGTGTTTTCTATGTATAATATGTATGTAAAAAATATGTTTATCCGTTATTTAGTACCCATAATACAGGCTTCACGCTTAACTTGGGGCTACATGGCGCTGTGTGAATGTCAGTGGATATTTATTCATTTATAAAGGAAAGTTTAACTAGTCCGATTGCAACACCGCAACACATATTTTTCGAATTTTCGAAAAATATATGTACGTTATCCGACGCTCTTACGGTGAAGGAAAACATCGTGAGGAAACCTTCATGCACGCCTGCGAAGAGATTCGAAGGTTGTGTGTGAAGTCGTCCAATCCGCACTGGGCCCGCGTGGACGACTAAGGCCTAATCACCCTATACGGGTAGGCTCGTGCCCCTCGGTGGGGACGTTTAATGAGCTGATGATGATGATGATGAGTCCGATTGCAATATAGATTCTCTGATTCAATATCTCTTTGTTTCAAATTAGCTACGTACAGTAGCTAAAAGTCTTAGAAATAGCTGCTGTGCTATTGGCGAGAGAAACTACTAAACGAAATTAGGCAGTCTGCCTAGCTATTGTTTTTATACCGAAGTATACAGATAAAGTGTCGGTGGTTCAATGGTGTGGGCTGTTGCCTTCCGATCTGGAGGTTGCAGGTTCAAATCCCGGCACGTACCAATGTACTTTAAAATTTTCGAAATTATATATCTACGTTACGAAGGAAAATCATCGTGAGAAAACCTGCGCAGGTCTACGAATTCAAAGGTTGTGCGTGAAGTCGGCCAATCCGCACTGGGCCTGCGTGGATGACTAAGGCCTATACACCCTCTACAGGCTCGTGCCCTCGGTGGGGATGTGTCATGAGATGATGAAATGTTTGTCACACAATTAAGTGTCTAGGGTTGGACCAAAGGCAC
>PQWD01004501.1:0-63109 GCA_019425675.1 Leucinodes orbonalis
CTGAGGAGATGGAAGTTTTGAGGTCCATTTATGGCCTCGACTTCACGGCGGACAGCGCACGCTCCAACGCGTGCACCGTCAAGGTGTCGGTGGACGGCAAGGAGGCGCTGCTAACCGTCACCATGACCCCGGGGTACCCCTGTTCATCGCCTCCCGAGCTCGAGCTTTCAGCTCCCTGGATGAACAGAAAGGCCAAGGAACGTCTCCAAGTAAAATTGGACGCAGTTTACCCGTAAGTCCGAATATTGTTTTGCGAGTTGGAAATTTTGCGAATGGATATATTACATTGTGAATGATTGCAAAATTCAGTTTCTTATAAATAGCATCCTGTATAACCTAAGTTAAGCCGTCGGTCCCGGCAACAATCTTACAATGGTAGTCGTTAACACCCACCATTGGGTCCGCGTGCTTTGAGGGAAGGCCTGTGCCCTGCAGCGAGCGGGCCGTTTGTTGATGATGATGATAATTAAAAATATCTATTTATATTTTTTTTGTTGCAGAAACAACCATGGTGAGCCTGTCGTCTACCAATGGGTGGAGACGGTCCGGGAATTCCTGAGGGCCTTAAGGACTCCGGGGTCAGACAAAAAAGTCCCTAAAAGTGCTCCCAAGTTGTCGCAGGTGCAGTATCTATATATTTAATTTGAATATAATAAGCAGGATGCTTTCGTTTGAAGGCACAATAATTACAAATTTGATGCATTATTTCAGTCTCCCGCAGTGAAGTGTCCTGTATTCACTACCTGTGCTCCGATCACAGACAGGAAGAGTGTCTTCCAGGGCCACGCTGCTGAAGTGCACAGTGTGGAGGACGTCAAGTGAGTATTTGTATATTGCCTTATGAAAAGTTTATTTATCTTAGAATTGCAATTAATCGTCAGGAAATAATGTACAGGTTCGGTACTTTGTAACAATTATCTTAATCTTCCAGAGCCGTCTTGCAGGCGCTCAAGACCAATAAGAAAGTGGCAAATGCAAACACAACATGTTTGCGTATCGCATTGAGCGCAAGACGGCGAAAGGGACGACGATTCTCCAAGATTGCGACAACGACGGGAAGCGCACGCCGGTGTCGCATGCTGCATTTATTGCAGATGCTGGACCAGAAGAATACGCTGGTCGTGGTTACGACGAATGGTGAGAAGGGTCATAAATATTTATCTGGAGGAGCCATGTTGTCTCGTTTGCAGGATCTTTCACAAAGCTAACTAATTACTTATCAGTCCCTTGAAGTACCCCAAGTATAATGACTATGTGATGATATTTTAATCTTAAGTTGTATACTGACTGAGGGTTTCGTTTTAGGTATGGCATCCAGCTCGGACCTGACCGATTCCGGCACATTAACAACCCTCTCGACTGGCAATCGAGTGTGCGGGCTTTGAAAAAATAAGTTTTGTAAGTTACCGATGAAATCACTGTTCATTCTGAAATAGCATTTTGTCGGTAACTTATATAATTATTTTTTCACTATGGCACAAATTAAGTCTGACGGATTATAGAATGGTAAGAAGTTATTGTGCGCAATAGTTTCAAGCAAGCCATTTTTAATAAAATTCTAAGTTAACATTTGCGAATGTTGTTACAGGTGATGCCAGTGTCAGTGTTTCTGTAAGAGCCGCAGGATGTGAGAAAAGGAGGTGGCGTTCCGAGATTTTAGTTGTACGTTATTAGTAAGGGTTATTATTGTTAAGTAGTTAGTGTAGTATAGATTAGATTACAAATTTTATGTATTTTTAACAATTTTAAATTTGTTGTTGTATGTTTTGTATTCTTTACTTTATATTAATAAATTTGTATTGAAAAGGTTTTAATACTATACCCTAGAGAGCGTCGGTGGCTCAGTGGTGTGGACTGTCGCCTTCCTACCGGGAGGGCTGAGGTTCAAATCCCGACACCCGTACCAATGTATTTTCGAATTTTCGAAAATATATGTACGTTATCCGACGCTCTTACGGTGAAGGAAACATCGTGAGGAAACCTTCATGCACCCCTGCGAAGAGATTCGAAGGTTGTGTGTGAAGTCGTCCAATCCCCACTGGCCCGCGTGGACGACTAAGGCCTAATCACCTATACGGGAGGCTCGTGCCCCCGGGGGACGTTTAATGAGCTATTGATGATGACTATACCCTAGACCATGTATATCATGGCCAATTTAGCCAATTTTATCATATATGAGCAAAATTCAATCCTATCCATATGGATAATTCTACCTAATACCTATATAGGTATTAGGTAGAATTATCAAGATTTTGATTACAAGCTTAGGGCACACCATAGGTACGCATACCCCTTGCCTATCCCGGCGTGGGTTAAACTATCACCCCCCCGGTCCCCCAAGCGGCGATAGAAACATCGTTAGTAATTTTCCGTAGGCGCAATTGCCGTACAGTTTCTTGTTTGTTTCTTCTGTACGGAGACGCGACGCAACGAAGGATCGAGTATACCGGTAGCTTTAGGTAACGTGATCGGCAGCCATGGAGCTAGCCGATCACGTTATAGGCCCAGTGGCAAATATTTTTCAATAGCCCGATAATATTAGGCGTCTTATGCAGACTTTCCCGGAAATCTGCACAATCGTAGTCAGCCACCCGGCGCGCCCGTGTCTGCGCCCACACATCGCGCTCGCCAAACCGCTCGCGTTCGCCATAAAGGCAAAGTCTCCTCGCAGAGAGACCCACCGGCCCCCTCTCGCGTCAACCCCTCCCCCAGCTTCACCGGAAGCCTCAACTTTCGGAGAACATGGAAATCGAAATCAGCTCGACAGAGCAATCGGACGCGTCCGAACAGACCGACTCCGAGGAGAATTCTCTGAGAGCAGTCTTCGGAGAATCTTCAACGGTAGTCACCGGGAAACGGAAATGAAGGCCACACCAACGCCGCGCAGCTAAAAGAAGCCGCCGCTGCACCGACCGCGCTCCCGCGTTCCGCAGACCAAGATGCGCCCGGCGCGCAAAGCCCCATCCACCGCCCTTATTCATTCAGGATAAGGCCAAGTGGGATAGAGTCTCGAAGAGTGCCTAGTTCACCATGTGAACTACACCTCAGCGAAAGCTACCAAGGACGGTATTAAAGTTCAAGTCCCCACGTCAAACGACCATCGTCGGCCCACCTCCCTCCTGAAAGTAATGGATATTTCTTCATACGTATGCCTTGCCGAAGAACGGCAATTCCGTGCCGTCTAAGCGCGTCCCTAAAACACTTCTGACCACTGACATTAACCAGGACCTTAAGTCCCAGGGTTTCCAATGGTACCGGTGTACCGATAGTGCCGTGCCACAAACAGCAGCCCATACAGAAATGGTGTTAGCTAACTCGCAGACCGCTCGCCGGCGAGCAAAGCAATTTTTCCAGCTCACCGCATGTGTGCTCCCTGCCGGTATCTCCGTCGAGCCCCCTATAAGGGCGGTATGCCCAGCCCAGTGCCACTAGGTGCCAGCTCTAAGGCCACTCCGCGCGCATTGCTCGCGAAACCTAGGTGCGTCAGTGCCTAGGCGACCATGGTACAGTAGATTGCACATCCTAAGGACATCACTAAATGCACGGAGCCCCTGAGCTGCGTGCTATGTGGTGAATCCGGCCATCCGGCCAACTACCGCGGATGCCCCAAAGCTAGACCTAAACTTTAACGGAAACTTTGCAAAGTTTTGTGGAACCAATTAAACAATATGATACATCTTCTATTAAAACCCATACTGCAACACCTATAAAACAGGTATCATTGGTATTCAAATTTCAAAATATATAATTAATTTATAGGAATTCATTAAATTCATTATAGTCATGGTCAAAGTGACTAACATACTGTAACACAGTAAAGATAATGAATGTGTAGTGTCACTTAAAATACCTCATAAGGTGATGAAGGTAATCAATAAGTTTTATGAAATGAAACCAGCATATACTCGTACCTCGTATTTCCATCCTAACTCTGTAATCCTTGCCGAATGCCGATCATTGAGATCTTACCTAATAGGAATACGGGGAATAAATTTAATGGTTATATTTATAACTAATAACATGATATTAATGTTAGTACCTAATTATTACCGCCATTATATTATGACGATCATTATGCAACCTTCATTAAATGAGCTTTTATTGATGATTGCACTGAGCTCTTTTTCTCGTCTTATACTTTTTGTTAGGTGTGCCATGAGCAACGGCGGATCCAGGGTCATGAGGGTCATGACCCCCCTGAGCTATTTTTAAGTACTGTATTAACGTATATTAACAAAATACCATATAAATTATTAACTTTACTACTATGTGACCCCTCCGGGCACCTAACCTGTATCCGCCATGAGTGTATTTTGTAATTAAGTAAGGCATTGATCAAATCAAATAATAAATCATCATCATCAGCCCATAAAGACCCACTCTCACTGCAAGGCACAAGCCTACTCGCACAGCATAGTTTTGGGGAGATTAAGCCGTAAACCACCACCTCAAAACCGGAGTTGAAGACAGTCGCCGGGGCTGAAATCGGTCGAGATTGCATCATCATCTCGCATTGAAATGTTATGCTTAAACTTTAAACTACTCTAGCTTTATTAGACTACTGAACTAGCTAAATACAATATTCAGAGAGCGTAAAATAAATTCTAATTTTACAAAAGTGTTATATTGTAAAATGTAAGTGATTTACACAACTCAGTATTTATTATTACCTATTTTACTAATAACATGTTAATTTTTTGGACGCTTAAAGAGGATTTTTTATCAATCGAGTTCCTAGAAGCGCTGCCATTGGCTAATGCAAACAGCCAATGGCAGCGCTGCGTACTTGACAATGCACTGGTGAAGGTACATTTGCGGGCCGCCTGACACGCTGCCAAATATTGTCACTTGTATCTCAGCCGTACCGTAGTGTACACGTGTTGTCCTTACGTTTTCTATTAACTAAAATCTTCTAAATATCGATACCATGGCCTCATTCAACAGGAGCAGACAAGTGAGTTATTTTACTTTGAGTTTAACAAGTGTGAATTCTTCTTTTTTTTACATTTGTGCTCAGTGAATATTATTCAGTTTGGAAATTGCCAGTTATCGGTTGTCTATAAAACGTTAAAAAATATAATGTAAAATTTATCCTATCACATTTTTTTGCTACAATAGTAAGTAAACTAGTGATAATTGTTCTTTCCAAATGTATCAAATGGATAAGTTTAAGAAAAGTTTTGAATTTGTTGTTATCAGTAATACCTTAGTATATTGTCAATTCAGTGAATTATTTATATAAAACATAATATTGTACTTGATAAAATAGCGGATCTTATATAGTACCATGGAGTACTCGTACAACTTTCAAATGCTAGATTGTGTCAGCATCGAATTTTCGGAATGCATATTTTTGTGTGTCTATATTTAAACTTTAGAAACCCCATGAAAGCAGACTTGGACAAGAACACCTTTCTGGTAAAATCTAAATTGTTCATTCTGTTACGCAGGCTGAAGAGATCGAGGCTCTTGGCGCCATTTATGGCCAAGAATTCGGTGCGGAGAGCGCACGCTCCAACGCGTGAACCGTCAAGGTGTCGGTGGACGGTAAGGAGGCGCTGCTGACCGTCACCATGCCCCCGGGGTTACCCCTGTTCCTGCCTCCCGAGCTCGAGTTCTCGGCTCCGTGGATGGACAGAAAGGCCAAGGAACGTCTCCACGCAAAATTGGATGCAGTTTACCCGTAAGTTCACTAATATTTAAAGACCAAAAATATATTTGTCTTGATAAAGTTTATTTTTCATTACATTGTAGTTTTTATTAACGAACCTGTGAAAATACTTGTGTATTAAAATTGCCTATGGCTAATATTCTCACATATCTTCCTTCCTCAAAATAGTACCTAAACACGATAACACAATATTATATTTAAAATGAAATCATGAACGATAATGAGTATGCTATATAATAATATGTTGTTTTGCTTCAGAAGTCACCATGGCGAAACTGTGGTCTACCAATTAGTAGAGACAGTGCGAGAATTCCTTAGGGTCTTGAAGACTTCGGGTTCAAGCAAGAACGGTTCCAAAAGTGCTCCCAAGTCATCACAGGTACCGTATCAATAAAATTTAAGTTTGTAGGTATAGATAGAGATGAAACCTAGATTTGAGCCAGTTAAAAGCACTTTTATATAAATTTCAGTCCGAATCAGTGCGGTGCCCTGAAATCATGACCTCTCCTGCTATAACAGACAGGAAGAGTGTGTTCCAAGGCCACGCCGCTGAGGTGCACAGTGTGGAGGACGTCAAGTGAGTATTGCTACTGAACTTGACAATATTTGCAAATCGAGTCTAGATTTGACAGGAAAATCTTTGATCGGTAACATACATATATATTTTATTTTATTCATATTATTCCTGGGTAATATCTAGAGAGGTACGTATTGTACTTCAAAGATTAAATACTTGAGTCTTTTGGTACGATTGCAAGCTTTAGTTTATCTGTAACTATTTTCCGTTCTAGGTGCTACGGGAACATACCTGCGAACTGCGAGCTTTAATTTATGTCAAGAATATTAGTAAGATAGGTTTAAGGTAATTCCAGTATTATAAACATTTAGTATTTAAATTTGTAAATATGTATTTTTAATATATATGTTTCTTTCTAAAAAATTTTGATTTACCATGCAAATGTTTTACTTGAATGTTAACCCTGTACGGCGTTCTTATTCAAATAAAAAGTGTTTAATTTTACAGGTCATTATCATTATACCCTACTTTCACCCATTGATCATAAGTATGTAAATATTTCACTACTATTGTCCAAATAAATCAGTCCTTTTGGATAGTGTAATCTGTTTAACATAAGAAACAAAAATGTAACTACATATAGCGGAAAACCAAAAAAGGCTTATTAGAATTCTCCAATGTAACTGAATTGATCTTACATAATGGCTTGGCTGATATATAGAAGCTTATCAGATCTGAATCGTATGTTAGGATGCTAGAAGTCCCAGTGAACGACATTTTAGTACCAACCCATGTTCACTTGCTTTCTGCAGTTACCCATCAATACTTATTGGATCAGAGCAAAAAATTACATAGGAAAATAAAATGAAATGGTACATTTATTTCTTACTTATAAATCATAGGTACAAAAAGGTTTTAATTACCTATCATGTTCCGCTACGATTGACCCGGTTGGTTTCATATTTTTATAAAATAATTCGTTTTATTTTACAAAAAGATCCTATAATAGTCATCGGAAGAGACTGCTGAAAGCCTAAATTGAATTGGCTTGGTACGAATTTGGACAAGATGAAAGTCATGTTCAGTGACGATGTCATGACACAATTGATTAATCTCCTATCTTGGTTATGCATTAATACATCTGCCTGGGCCAAAACCATCCAACTTGAGAAGGAGGCTAGTAGAAGCACTCAGTTAGGAAATTCCGCAATCCATAAAGACGAAGGATTTTGAGAAATGCATCCTATCCGTACTCACATCACATGGACTCAGAAATGATTTTATCCGTAAGAGAGAGAGAGAGAGCTACCGAGAGCGCGCGCTCTAACGCGTGCACCGTCAAGGTGTCGGTGGACGTAAGGAGGCGCTGCTGACCGTCACCATGCCCCGGGGTACCCCTGTTCGTCGCCTCCCGAGCTCGAACTGTCAGCTCCGTGGATGGACAGGAAGGCCAAGGAACGTCTCCACGCAAAATTAGACTCAGTTTACCCGTAAGTTCATTGATATTTTAAGAACAAAAAATATTGTTGTTTTAAAAAGGTTTCTTTCTTATACTTTGTGGTAGTTTTTATTAACGAACTCCTTAATTGATGACCCAAATGTTTTATAAAAATTGCGTATTGCTAATAATCTCACATATCTTCTTTCCTCAAAATAGTACCTAAGATAACACAATGTAAAACTTAAAATGAAATCAAGAACGACAATGAGTATTTTAAAAATGAATATGTTATTTTTCTTAGAAATAACCAGGGTGAAACTGTGGTCTAATAATTAGTAGAGACAGTACGAGAATTCCTTAGGCCTTGAAGACTCCGGGTTCAAGGAAGAACGGTTCCAAAAGTGCTCCCAAGTCATCACAGGTACCGTATCAACAAAATTTAATCTTGTAGAGGTAGATAGAGATGTACACTAAATTTGAGCCAGTTTATAATCTTTTTAATAAACATTTCAGTCCGAATCAGTGCTCCTGCTATAACAGACAGGAAGAGTGTGTTCCCAGGCCACGCCGCTGAGGTGCACAGTGTGGAGGACGTCAAGAGAGTATTGCATCTGAACTTGACAATATTTGCAAATCGAGTCTAGATTTGACAGGAAAATTATTAACAGGACTGACACTTTAAAGATTTCCTTTTTTCATGTTTCAGAGCCGTCTTAGAAGCGCTCAAGGGCAACAAGAAAGTTGCCAATGCGAAGCATAATATGTATGCTTATCGCATTGAGCGCAAGACGGCGAAAGGCTCCACCATCGTCCAGGACTGTGACAACGACGGGGAGGCGCACGCCGGAGGTCGCATACTGCATTGTTGCAGATGCTTGACCTGGATGCTTGACCTTGGAATACGCTGGTCCACGACCAGCGTATTCTTCTGGTCAAGCATCTGCAACGAGATGGTAAGCACGAGATGGTAAGTGAGCGTTAAAATAATTGTATTTTTTTGTGATGACCAGTTCCATCGAAAATCTTTAGCAGTCTCTTTCACGAATTTGGACAAGATTAAAGTCATGTTCAATAACGATGTCATGACACAATTGATGAATCTCCTATGCATGAATACATATACCTGGGCCAAACCATCCAACTTGGCCGGCATAACCTCAAGAGGGAGGCTAGTAGAAGGACTCTGTTAGGAAATTCCGCAATGCATAAAGACGAAAGGCTTCGTGCAATGCATCCTACCCACACTTTGACTGCGGGATTGTTGCACATATTTAAAGTCACTCAACGATCAATGGAGCGAGCTATGCTTGGGGTCTCTCTTAAAGATAAGATCCGTAATGAAGTTAAGTTATCCGCAAGAGAACTGAAGTTACCGACATACCTCGTCGGATCAGGCGTATTTTTAGTCTAGTCCTAAACATGTATAATGGAAACTGCAATGTTTTGTCGAACCAATTAAATAAATGTTATATATGAAGGCGGGCTGCGTCCCGCCCGTGCGCTTTGTGTCACGTGACAATCGACGCCATGTCATTTAAATAAACCAGTGTGCTAACTGCCAGCAAGCGTTTCACTCCTATTCCCACGGCCTTATCCAAATATCTATCAGTGGCGACGATAAGTACCTATCCGCGAAATTAATTTAAAATGTCGAACTCACATTTCGGTATGATTAATAGTTTCGATCATAACGTGCAGTGTTGGAAAACGTACCAAGGCCGGCTCAAGCAATATTTCATTGCTAACGATATTGGAAATGTGGCCGATCCTTTGGGGACAAAACGGAAAGCGATTTTGCTGAGCGCACTCACGGAGGCAACATACAACCTCGTGGCAAATCTAGCTTTGCCAAAAGATTTGGAGGTAGTGCCTTTTGAAGACATTTTGCGGCTTTTGGATAACCACTTTACCCCAAAAAGGGTTGGATTCGGTGATCGGCATACTTTTTATACCGCATCACAACAACCAGGTGAATCACATGCGCAATGGGCTGCGAGGTTACGGGGATTGACCGCCCATTGCGAATTTAAGGACGTCGAAGAGATGCTTCGGGATAAATTCATCCTGGGAATGTTGCCGGGCCCTGAAAAGGAGAAATTGTATGCTCAAAAGCTGTCGGAGTTTACACTCGTAAAGGCGTTGGAGTACGCGCAGAGCCAGGAGTGCGCCCGCGCGGTGGTTGCGAGCAGCGCGGGCTCGACGGAGGGCCGCGCGCGCCCAACGACTCCCAGCTTTACAAGATAACCAAGGGTGAAAGAATAAAAATGAAGTGCGATGTGTGCGGTTATTCAAACCATAAAGCGTCCGAATGTAAATTTAAAAACTATGAGTGTCGAAAGTGCCACAAGAAAGGCCATTTGCTACGTATGTGTGCAAAAGTGAAGTTCGTAGAAGTGGATGGCGGTGATAAGGGTGAGGAAGACGACGACGGTAAGCTTTTTCACATTCGTTCAGTGCGAGGAGAACCCTTGGTATTATGGATTTCTATAAACCATAAAATGTTTAAATTTGAGATTGATAGTGGTTCAGCCGTAACAGTTATCTCAGAATATTTTTACAAGGCTAATTTAATAGATGTACCATTGTCAACCGCGCGTAAACGGCTGATGACTTACACAGGTAGGCATATCGATTGTATAGGAGTAGCACGCCTGCCTGTATCGTACCTAGAACAAACGCTTCACCTTGATGTATACGTGGTGCGCAACGGCGGCCCCCCCTGTTGGGCAGAGACTTTATTTCGAAGTTCAACTTGCAACTGTCGCCGATTAATTACCTTAACCATGAATCGGGTATATCTATAAGTAAATTACAACATCAATACTCAAATTTATTTTCAGATGAGTTAGGCACTTTTAATAAGTATAAAATTAAATTATTATTGCACGATAACGCGAAACCAATTTTTTTCAAAGCTCGCCCCATTGCGTTTGCATTACGCGATAAGGTGGAAAAAGAAATTGATAGGCTAGTCACATTAGGAATCCTTGAACCAGTGGAATACTCGGAATACGCATCACCGGTGGTACCTGTCCTAAAACGTAATGGTTCCGTTAGATTATGTGCTGATTACTCGGTGAGTCTTAATAAACAGCTGATTATTGAAAAATACCCTCTTCCAACGGTCAATGAGCTATTTTCTAAACTTAACGGGGCGCGGGTGTTCAGTAAAATTGATCTCTCAATGGCTTATAATCAGTGTGTACTGGATACGGAGTCCCAAGCTCTAACATGTATAAACACTCATCGCGGTTATACAAATATACGCGTCTGGTGTTCGGGTTAGCCAGCGCCCCGGCCATCTTCCAGCGCGTCATGGAAAATGCGCTCTCGGGGCTGGAAGGGGTACTGTGCATGTTAGACGACATCTGTATTTTTAGTTTTGATAAAGAGTCACACCTTAATAGACTTAATGCAGTATTTAAGCGACTAGAAGACTGTGGGTTCACCCTTCAAAAAGAAAAATGTGATTTTTTTAAGGACGAGATCAGTTACTTGGGTTATATTATCTCGAAAGACGGAATAAAAAAATCACCTGAAAAGGTGAAAGCAATGACGGATGCGCCAACTCCAACGAATGTTAGTCAGTTACAGTCTTTTCTTGGTCTCGTTAACTATTACAGGAATTTCGTACCTAATGCATCTGGGGTTCTTAGTCCTTTATATGACCTTTTAAAAAAGAGTTCTAAATGGAAATGGACACATGAACATAAGGTTTCTTTTCAAACTATAAAAGACCTGCTCACCTCAGAGCAGACCCTAGCTCATTTTAATCCAAACGCGAAGATAATTTTAACCGTAGATGCGTCACCAAGCGGGCTAGGAGCTATATTATCACAGGTTGAGGAAGATGGTGTTGAAAGACCTATATCATTTGCGTCACGAACCTTAAACCCCGCGGAAAAAAGGTATGCACAGATACAAAAGGAAGCTACTGCTATCATTTACGGGTACGGCGCTTTCATCAATACCTGTACGGGAGGTCCGAACCGTTTATTTTACGCACGGATCATAGCCGTTGATATCAATTTTCGGACCATACAATGGTATTCCTGAAGTATCGGCAAATCGTCTTCAACGTTATGCATTGTTCCTCAGTGGTTACAATTACAAAATTGAGTACATACGTAGCGGTGATAATAATGCAGATTATTTATCTCGCGCGAGCTTGGCCGAGCCGAGCGGGCCCGAATCCCGCTGTACCGAGTGCGCGTGCACTGAACGTTGCGGCGAGAGCGAGACGACATGCGACCGCGCCACTTACGTTTGTTTTGTTTTAGATGGAACGATGCCGGTTACCTTACGGAATGTACGGGAGGCGACAAACAATGATAAGGTTCTGAGTCGTGTGGCAAGTTGTATTTTAAATGGATGGCCACCTAAAATTGCCGATTTTAGATTAAAACCCTTTTATATGTGTAGAAATCAATTATCCTTAGAAAGTGGATGCGTTATGCGAGGTCACAAAGTGGTCATTCCGGAAAGTTTACGCGAGACAATATTAAAGGAACTTCATTCTTCTCATCTAGGGATTGTTAAAACTAAAGCCGAAGCAAGGTCACGGTTTTGGTTTCCAGGCATTGATCAAGCTTTGGAAAGAATGATTAATTCATGTGAGGTGTGTGTGCAGTTGCGTCCGTCACCCCTCGCGCACCCCCCTCGTGCTGGGAGTACCCTTCCGGTATCTTCCAGCGCATTCACATTGATTTCTTAGGTCCAATTAAAGGTTGCGTATTTTTAGTAATTGTTGACGCTCATAGTAAGTGGGTGGAAGTATACAATATGCATCAATCGACGTCATCCAGCGCAGTTATAGAAAAGATGTGCGATTACATGGCGAGATTCGGAATCCCGGAAACGTTAGCGAGTGATAATGGTACATCTTTCTGTTCTCAAGAGTTTGAACAATTTTGCCGGACTAACGGCATAGTTCACATCACTTCTCCAGTTTATCACCCGGCTAGTAATGGCCAAGCTGAGAGTTTTGTAAAAGTTGTAAAAAAAGGGAATTAAATCATGTCTACTAGCTAACTTTATTTCGAAAACAAAAAGTTTGAACTTAATGAGATACCTAATGGATTATAGAAATTCGGTTCATACAACCCACGGGTCTCACGCCAGCCGAAATGGTGTTTGGACACAAATTAAGGTCTAGATTAGACCTAATTGATCCGAAGCCGTCGACACCCTCAGCACCGCCAACCGTTTATAATCGTGTTTTCAAAAAACAGTGTTCGCAATCTAGACTAATTGGATGTAATAAAACAATAACATTAAGTACAAATGACCCGGTTCTATTTAAAAAATTTGTTAACAAAAATAATTACAAGTGGTGTAAAGGCACAATTGTAAAAAGATTAGGAAATGTAACTTATATTGTAAGAGAATCAAACAGTTCAGAATGTTTTAAAAGACACAAGAACCAATTAGCACTTGATAAGGGTATCCGTAACAATATAGTGATGCAAGATAATAATATTGTCTTACCTGGTCCGAGTCCATTACATGAGTCCCCACCGCCGCCCCAGTCACCGCCGCCGCAGACACTGCACCAACGCCAGCCGACGACGTCACCGGCATTTGGCGCTGCGACACCAACGGGGACAACTCCATCGGCATTAGATTACTCACCGAATAGTGGCTTAGCCAGAGGGAGGAGGGCGGAGTTCTATGATCCAGCATCATCGTCACCTTATTCTGCTTCTTCTAATGTGGACAAACCTGGCGTTTCAAATGTTGTAGTAGACATTACTACGGCTATAGACTCTGACACGGATGCTGAATTCCAGGAGGCTGTCGAAAACCAGAGGGATGTTCGGCCTGAAGAGCAAGGTTCTAATAGAGTGTTACGGAATCACCCAAGGGTAGACTATAGGAGGTTCTTTTAGTAGTTAAGTTCCTAGTTAAGATATGAACTAGAGGGAGGAATGTTATATATGAAGGCGGGCTGCGTCCCGCCCGTGCGCTTTGTGTCACGTGACAATCGACGCCATGTCATTTAAATAAACCAGTGTGCTAACTGCCAGCAAGCGTTTCACTCCTATTCCCACGGCCTTATCCAAATATCTATCAATAAATGTATACATTTTCCATTGCAACCTATACTTCACCTATACACACCTATATAGCAGGAATCATTGTAGCTTTATTAGATTATTAAACTAGGTAAATACAATAATAATCTTTCAAAAGTATTTTTTCGTAAAATGCAAGTAATTTACACACTCATTATTTATTTTGCGAACCAATTTTGCGAATTTCATGATGATACCTTTTTTTGACGCTTAGAGGATTTTTTCAATGCAGTTCATAGAAGCGCGCCATTGGTAATGCACATAGCCAATGGCAGCGCTGCGTACATGAAAATGTACTGGTATAGGTACGTTTGCAGGCCGGCTAACACGCTACCAAATATTGTCACTTGCATCTCAGCCGTGCCGTAGTGTACACGTGTTCTTTACGTTTTCTTTTTGTTTCGAATTCGTTGTTATCAGTAATACCTTAGTACCTATATGGTCAATTAAGTGAATTATTTATATAAATAAATAATATATTGTACTTGATAAAATAGTGGACATAATATAGTACCATGGAGTACTCGTACAACACTCAAAGTTTATGATTGGTATTAAGACGAAATTTGATACTGAAGATCCGATATATTTCTATATTTAAACAAAGAATCCCTATGAAACTTGGACAGTACAGGTTAATTTAGTACTATGTGGTAAAATCTTAATTGTTTATTCTGTGACGCAGGCTGAAGAGCTCGAGGCTCTTGGCGCCATTTATGGCCAAGAATTCGCTACCGAGAGCGCGCGCCCTAACGCGTGCACCGTCAAGGTGTCGGTGGACGGTAAGGAGGCGCTGCTGACCGTCACCATGCCCCCGGGGTACCCCTGTTCGTCGCCTCCCGAGCTCGAACTGTCAGCTCCGTGGATGGACAGGAAGGCCAAGGAACGTCTCCACACAAAATTAGACTCAGTTTACCCGTAAGTTCATTGATATTTTAAGAACAAAAAATATTGTTGTTTTAAAAAGGTTTCTTTCTTATACTTTGTGGTAGTTTTTATTAACGAACCCCTTAATTGATGACCCAAATGTTTTATAAAAATTGCGTATTGCTAATAATCTCACATATCTTCTTTCCTCAAAATAGTACCTAAGATAACACAATGTAAAACTTAAAATGAAAATCAAGAACGACAAATGAGTATTTTAAAATGAATATGTTATTTTCTTAGAAATAACCAGGGTGAAACTGTGGTCTAGTAATTAGTAGAGACAGTACGAGAATTCCTTAGGGCCTTTTCTTTCTTTCTTTCTTTCTACACTAAATTTGAGCCAGTTTATAATCTTTTTAATAAACATTTCAGTCCGAATCAGTGCGGTGCCCTGAAATCACGACCTCTCCTGCTATAACAGACAGGAAGAGTGTGTTCCCAGGCCACGCCGCTGAGGTGCACAGTGTGGAGGACGTCAAGTGAGTATTGCATCTGAACTTGACAATATTTGCAAATCGAGTCTAGTTTAAAGATTTCCTTTTTTCATGTTTCAGAGCCGTCTTAGAAGCGCTCAAGGGCAACAACAAAAGTTGCCAATGCGAAGCATAATATGTATGCTTATCGCATTGAGCGCAAGACGGCGAAGGGGTTCACCATCGTCCAAGACTGTGACAACGACGGGGAGGCGCACGCCGGAGGTCGCATGCTGCATTTGTTGCAGATGCTGGACCAGAAGAATACGCTGGTCGTGGGCACGAGATGGTAAGTGAGCGTTAAAATAATTGTTTTTTTTTTGGGATGACCAGTTCCATCGAAAATCTTTAGCAGTCTCTTTCACGAATTTGGACAAGATGAAAGTCATGTTCAATAACGACTGTCATGACACAATTGATGAATCTCCTATGCATGAATACATCTACCTGGGCCAAACTATCCAACTTGGCCGGCATAACCTCAAGAGGGAGGCTAGTAGAAGGACTCTGTTAGGAAATTCCGCAATGCATAAAGCCGAAAGGCTTCGTGCAATGCATCCATACTCACATAACATGGACTTTGACTGCGGGATTGTTGCACATATTTAAAGTCACTCAACGGTCAATGGAGCGAGCTATGCTTGGGGTCTCTCTTAAAGATAAGATCCGTAATGAAGTTAAGTTATCCGCAAGAGAACTGAAGTTACCGACATAGCTAGTCGGATCAGGCGTATTTTTAGTCTAGTTCTAAACATGTATAATGGAAACTGCAATGTTTTGTCGAACCAATTAAATAAATGTATACATTTTCCATTGCAACCTATACTTCAACACCTATATAGCAGGATCATTGTAGCTTTATTAGATTATTAAACTAGTAAATACAAATAATATCTTCAAAAGTGTTATTTCGTAAAATGCAAGTAATTTACACAACTCATTATTTATTTTGCGAAACCAATTTTGCGAATTTCATGATGATACCTTTTAATGACGCTTAGAGGATTTTTTATTAATGCAGTTCATAGAAGCGCGCCATTGGGTAATGCACATAGCCAATGGCAGCGCTGCGTACATGAAATGTACTGGTATAGGTACGTTTGCAGGCCGGCTAACACGCTGCCAATATTGTCACTTGCATCTCAGCCGTGCCGTAGTGTACACGTGTTCTTACGTTTTCTATTCACTAAAATTTCTAAATATTGATAACATGGCTTCATTCAACAATAGCACTTGAATGAAATAGCAATAACAAATAGAACTTGAATTCTTCTATCTCTCATAAGTAAGTGAAGCTGAGGCCATTGTGGAGGGGCGAAACTTAAAGATACCAGCAAAAATGGAAGAAAAAATTATAAGTAAGATGGTACGTGGATTTGATTAATCGTGGTAAGATTGCGTCGAGGAACTTGGCATACTTTCTAAAGTTTGCAAATACTATTCACCCAAACAACTGTGTGATTTGTATGTAGGGCAGGTACGATCTTGAATCGAGTACTGTTCACACTTGTGGGGCGGAACTGCCTGAAACCAGCTAGAAGCCCTGGATGCTATAGATCGACGGGCAAGAAGACTGATTGGTGATGAGTCTATTTCCGGTAGGCTACAAAGTCTTGAACATCGCCGTTTAGTATTGTGTCGTTCCATCTTCTACAGGTTGCATTTCGGAGAGTGTGCGTTGAAATTGCACAATTTAATTGCCCCAGCACCACTTCTTAATCGGGCAACTCGTCGTAGGGAGGGATTCCACCCTTTTATTGTCGATATACCAACCATTCGTACCAAAAAGTTCGGTTTTTCATTCATCGTCCGAACTGCAAGGCAGTGGAATGACCAACCTTGCGTTACCCAATACATACAATTTGGGGGTTTTCAAGGCAAGAATGAATAGGAATTATTTGAGTTTGCGTGATACACCTTACGCTGCATCGTCACTTTCCATCAGGTGAGATGGCAGTCAAACGCACACATATTACTTATAAAAAAATGAGACGAGTGACGCATCAGACATGAACAATTAGCGTTCCATCTCACTTGCTACCCACCTCGGCCAAGGTGTTTGACAGTGTGCTTAATGATTATCTTGTTAAGTACGTTCAGATTCACGACGCTCAATTTGGATTCAAATCGAGTGTATCAACGGAGAGCGCAATTCTTAGTCTCAAGCACACTATCAGGTACTACACTGAGAGAGGGACACCGGTGTAACCGTGTTTCTTCGACTTGTCCAAGGCTTTCGACTTGAGGTGCTGTAGGACAAATTGAGGGATGCAGGTGTGCCGGCTGAATACACGTACTTTTAAGGTATTGGTATGCTCACCAGAAACACCAAGTGAGATGGGTTGGTGCCTGATCGGGTGAATACAGGCTGGAGTGCGGTGTGAAGCAGAGGGGGATTGAGTTTACTCTTCTCTTTGATGTATATATGAACCAACTACTGGCTGAGACTGCAGACTGTATGCATGTCGGCTGCCATATTGATGGTACCTGTTCCAATAATATTAGCTATGTGGACGACATGGTGCTGCTCAGTCCGTCACTATCATGGCTCAAGAAGCTACTGCAGACCTGTGAGACATATGCGGAGGAGCATGGCCATAAATACAACACCAATAAAAGTGAATTACTTGTATTCAAATCACACGACGACGGCCTCGAATTGTGCCACCTTTATGTCTTAACGGTGTAACTCGGAAACGTGTGGTGAGATAGATACAAGTATCTTGGACATATTGTAACAGACACTTTGAAAGATGATGAGGATATTGAGAGAGAACGCATGGCGTTGGCGGTAAGAAGTAATATGATCGCCCGCAGATTCGCTCGTTGTGCGGATGATGTCAAAATAACGTGGTCAAAGCGTTTTGTCAGTCTTTCTACACCTGTGGTCTGAGATGTATACACGTTGTGCCTAGGACCCCCTGCGAGTGCAGTATAATAACGTCTTTAGGATGTTGTTAGGACTACCGTGGCGCTGTAGCGCATCTAAAATGTTTGCGGATCTGCGTACCGACGGTTTTCAAGGCATAATGCTAAAAAGCGGCCTCCTTAATGCAGCGTCTACGGAGTAGTTCAGTTCAGAATTGACTGCCCCATCCAACGGCATTGCGTCGAGATTTCTATAGGAAGACGACGAGTTGTATGATTTTGTATTTTAAACTGATACTAATAATACTTATATTCATTCTATAGACTTATAGTCATTAAGTTCATAATTGTTAGTAACAGATACATATGAATGTTTAAAACAGAAAATTCTGAAATAAAGATATTATTAACTGTTAGGAATTTAGTGACAGGACTGACACTTAGTAAATTTTAACTTTATGTTTCAGAGCCGTCTTAGAAGCCTCTCGGCTAATAACAAAGTTGCAAATGCGAAGCACAACATTTTTGCCTCTCGCATTGAGCGCGAGACGGCTGAAGGGACGACCATCCTCCAGGACTGTGACAACGACGGGGAGGCGCACGCCGGAGGTCGCATGCTGCATTTGTTGCAGATGCTGGCCCAGAAGAACACGCCGGTCATGGTCACAAGATTGTGGGAAGGCTCACAAATTGTATCAAAATATATATAAAAAAAACACGTAAAGATTTATTAATTAATTTTGATCATGTATGCATAATCATCGTATGTATAATTGGAAATTCTTTAAAAATTGCTTTGGCGCATTTTCCAGGAGAATCAATCGACCAGGGCTCGTTATATATTATGTCTCGTTGTCCAAATGAGAACATTGTAACGAAACTCAAAGGTTATTCTAAAACACAAGTTTTAAAGAAAACTTCCTACTAGTAAAAACAAATGGTTCTTCTATAACATAGAATAAGGGAAGCCAAATTTATAAAACTTGGTGCCTTTAATTTAGGACACATGAATCGTCAGTATGATGTATGTTTAAAAGTAAGTGTTAATTCTTTCAGTCCGATGCAGTGAGGTGCCCTGAATTCACAACCTGTGCTTCTATGACAGACAGGAACAGTTTCTTCCGGGGCAACGCTGCTTGCGTGTGGTGACGGCACAGAAGAATACAGATGTCACCACCCCTACTCTTCCCGCGGGTGCCGTAAGAGACGGCAAAGGGGTAATATACCGAATGATGGGCAGCAGCACCATCTTGTGCACTGGTTCATACTACGGTCACCAACCCGCCTTGCCCAGCGTGGTGACTACGGGCAATTACCTTCCAATGAACAGCGCTAGAAATAATCGACTCCCTAGTTTCCGGCAGGCCCACTATTCCCGGCCACGGCAGCAGTCGTAGTCCCGGTGAAGCGGGAGGTGCAAAGAATCCTCGGGCTACGGTAGGCTGCCACAAACAACTGAAATTGGCAACGTACAATGGATGCATGATACGGCTGGATCATCACCTCTCCGAATTAGAAGAAGAGCTAAGTCGTATTAGCTGGAGCATACTGGGGTTCTCTGAAGTCCGAAGAGAGGGGGAGGACACAATAACCCTGGACTCCAGACACTTGCTTTACTTCCGAGAAGGTAATAGGATTTCCCAAGATGGTGTAAGTTTTCTCGATCACAAGTCACTTGTCAGCAAAGTTGTGGAAATCAGTAGTGTGTCGAACCGGGTAACGTACCATGTACTTGAACTCACCGACAGGTACTCCATGAAAGTGGCACAGGTATATGCGCAAGCCTCATCACACTGACGAAGAGGTTGAAGCCGTGTATGAGGATATCTCCAGAGCCACACATGGCACAAATACAACCTTCTACAATGTTGTTATGGGGGACTTCAACGCTAAAGTGAGACCATTAGAGGCGCTCATGTGATTGAGTGGGGTGTCCGCGAAAACTTAATGAAGAGCGACCATCACCCCATAACATACAAGGTGGCAAGGAGAGCAACCTCGCGCACTGAGCCCCACAACGAACCGATAAACTTCGGGATCGCGGTGTGAGCTGGACGCATTTCAAGCGACAGTGTGTTACAAAATTTGTTACTATGCGTTTTGTGTTGTGATTAATTTTATTGGATTGTTTCAAATTGTTTGATTGACCCAACAAAGTGTTATTACGTGTCCTGTTTCCCATGATGTTTGTGAGAAATGTAAATATCTTGTATATACCATACCTAAATATTGTGTACAATCTGAAGTCATGTATACCGGAAAAGTCTGCTTATAGGGATTACAAGCTTAAGGCACACTATAGGTCACGCATACCCATTGCCTTACCCCGCGAGGGCTAAACTATCAACGCACCTCGGTCATCCCAACAGGGCGACAAAAGCCCTTTTGATAGTTATCAAGGGGGCCGACGGAAAACTTCCGTCGGCGCGACTGCCGTATAATTTCTTGTTGCTTCTTCTATACGGAACGTGACAAAACGAAGCAACGTAACATTGTTGGCAAGATCGGATAGCCCGATCAAAAATTTATATTTCCATTCGATTAATTTAATTTAAAATATTATTTTAAAATGTTTAACTAGCATAATTAATGTAGAAACCAAGATAATTGAAGTACTTGAGTGTCAAATAACCTGTAAAAGTGTTTGCAACTACTTCGTACAAAAATTAAAAGGTCTTCAATATGGAATTCAAAAAGTTAATGGTTAGGCTACTTCAACTTCAAGGAAATTAAAGGATTCTACGGTGGAAACCAGAGGAGTACTGGTTTTAATAAATATTTTAACACGACATACAACACCCAACACTCCACGTCACTCGTAATCACGAGTATCGTACAATATCAGAACACAGGCATAGTTGTAGCTCTCTTCACTTGGTACAAAGTTGAAGTTAAGCAACGTTTAGCCTCACACAATTAATACTTTTCACACAAAACATCTTTTTCACATAGGCAATAAGGAATATATTATTAAGGAATATTATTATTATTCTACTTTTGCAGTGTCTTATTTTAACACACAGCTTAAACTTTTGTGTACACCTGTTACAATATTTTCAGAAATGACCGGTAGCGGAACATACTCCAAAATGATGACTCGGAAGGCCTCTTAACAATAATTGGAATTCAAACTTAAAACAGCCCTGCAAGAAGCAAAGGATCTTAGGCAGGGCCATAACCAACTCCTTAAGGAATGTGAGGAAAATGAAGAAGAATACCTCAAAATTATAACAAATAATACCCAACTGATTCGATCGATGTAGTGAAACCTATGAGTGGGCTCTCCAGCGATTCCAAGAACTCGAAGTGAAACTTCGTGATGCTCATAAATCATAATACCATATGAGTGACAAACGGAGTCAAGAGACCCTGCATACCCAAAGCTTGTATGAGGAATTGATTGGGTCCCCAGCTGAGCAGAAGTCATCCAACTAGCAATACAAATGAAAGGTGTCTTAGCAATAGAAAAAGTAGGAAAATAGGATTCAGAAATATATTAAAATTAACAATTATATTAAAAAAACAGATCCTTACTGATACTGATACCCTCTGCAGTGGCAATAATGAAACATATTTTGAGTCGTGGAAATAAGCAAGATGCTATAGGAATATTCTTGCGATCTAATATTGGACGTTATTATTCTTCATTTATATAAATGATCTACTTATTATACTCAAAACCTATGTGAACTGTATTATAGCTGATGATACATCTCTTATATTTAACGTGGAAAGACAAAAATAATCTTTGACGATGTAAATACCACATTTTCTCAGGTATTACATTGGTTTACGATCAATAATTTACTTCTTTACTCTAAGAAAACTAAATGTATTAAGTTCACAATGCCATGTAAGGCATGTTGACACATCATCACTTTGGATGAGGACCCATGGAAGTAATAAATTCAACCGTTTTCCTGGTATAAAATATAACGCAAAATTGCAGTGGTGTCCGCATATGCGGCTTTGGCAGGAAGCTTAGTTCCGCTGCATATGCTGTAAGGAAGATAAGAAGTCTCACTGATATTGAGACTGCAAGACTGCTGTATTTTAGCTTTTCACAGCGTGGTGTCTTATGGTACTTTTGTAGGGTCTGCTGTCTACAATTTTGTATTGCAGAAAAAGAGCCATCCGTGCATATACGCCTAAATCACTTGTCTCACTAATCGAATTATTTAACACACACAAACAACAAAACATATTTAACTTACCGTCTCAGTACATTCTAGACTCGCCATGTATGTTCACAAATAACTGTATTTTCAAAAAGTCCGATAATCATAGTTTGAATACTATTAAAACAAACACAACTTGCCGTTCCAGATCTCAGATTGCATAAGGTCGGAACTCATTGTAGGATTAAGCATTGAAATATTGAATTTGATAATCCCTGAGCGAAGTGAAAAACGTTGAACAGCACGTGGCCTGCGTCCGTAGCGGGGTCGACTCAAAGGTGGCCAGGTCTTTTTAGAAGCCAGTTTTGCAGGGATTGTTTTTGCAGACCTACTAACTACTAATATACCTACAGTCCACTCCACATAAGATAGAATAATGAAAATTCAATTTTAAAACTTGGTGCCTTTAATTCAGGACATATGAATCGTCAGTATGATGTATGTTTAACTACTCTCGCGTGCAAGTAAATCGACTCAAGCCTCAGTGCGCATAAAAGTGATATAACTAAAAAATGACTTATTTTACCTCTATATAATGTTTTACATAATTAAAGCCTAGTAATTAGGCTTTCAAATGGTAGCATAATATCAGTAATTTAAATAAACACTTGTACTTAGAATGCAACTGAACGCAACCTCCCGTAAACTGCTCTGCGCTCTATTCACAACTTGCGCGACACAACCCCTATAAAACCCCCTGTAATCGTTTTTTTCTTATCAGTCGCTCATTAGACGTTGACCTGAACACATCTCTGCAAATTAAAGCCGTCATTTGAAGAAAATTATGGATACAACACCTGAAGAAGCCGCTCAAGTCGTTGCCCTGTTGCAAGAAGGGTTGAACCAGCGAGAAGTCGCTCGTCGTTTGAATATGAGTCAGTCCGCTGTCTCGAGAGTATACAGAAGGTTTCAAGAGACTGGTGCCTTCACTCGGAGGCCTAATACCAGCCGACGCCGGTGCACCTCGGAGCGTGACGACCGGTTTTTGGTCTCGACCTCTCTCCGAAATCGACACCTTACCGGCGTAGATGTGCAGCAGGAGCTACGTCAAGTTCGCGGGGTGACTGTCAGTCAGTGGACAGTTAGAAGAAGGTTGAAAGAAGCTAACCTTACTCCGAAAAGACCCGCTACAGGCCCGAAGTTGACCACAGCTCATCGTCAAGCACGCCTTCACTTTGCTCGAGAACATTTGGATTGGAGCATAGAGCAATGGCAGTCAGTCCTGTTCACAGATGAGACGAGGATGTGTCTCCATGGCAGCGACAGGCAAGGTCGGGTATACCGTCGTCCCGGTGAACGGTTTTCACAGTGCTGCTTTGTGGAAACCGTTGCATATGGTGGCGGATCTTGCATGATGTGGGCTGGAATTTCCTTAGAAGGCAAAACGGACCTTGTTTTCGTTCCTGGGGGAGGCCGGGGAGGAGGTCTGACCAGTGATCGTTACATTGAAAATGTTCTACTGGATCAAGTTGTCCCTTATCAAGGCTTTATTGGGGAAATTTCATCTTGATGCATGACAATGCCCGATGTCACACTGCTCGGGCCACACGTGATTTCCTGAACGAAGTTGGAATTCACACTATGCATTGGCCAGCGCTCAGCCCCGATTTAAATCCCATTGAGCACATATGGGACGAGCTCAAAAGGAAAGTTAGAGCGAGGAATCCAGCTCCGACAAACATCAATGAGCTCAAGACTGCGTTGGTAGAAGAGTGGGGTCGAATACCACAATCATCCATTAAAAAGTTGATAAGGTCGATGAAGAATCGCATGAGAGCAGTGATCAGAGCTAGAGGGAATACCAAATATTGACACGAATATTTTTTTATCTTACGCACATTTTGTTTCATTTAAACACAATAACCCCATACTGTGAAATTGTATGAATTTTCAACATTTTTTACATTATCATTAGCATTAACCTTTTTTACTAAACTACTGAATCGATTTTCATGCAACTTACACCATTTTAAAGCTCAATTACTAGGCTTTAATTATGTAAAACATTATATAGAGGTATAATAAGCATTTTTTATTATATCACTTGTTATGCGTACTTGAGGCTTGGTCGATTTACTTGCACCGCGAGTTTATTTCAGTCCGATTCGTAAGTGTCTTGAATTCACAACCTGTGCTTCATCACAGACAGGAAGAGTGCTTCCAGGGCCACGCTGCTAAGTGCACAGTGTAGAGGACGGTCAAATGGCATTGCTACTGAACTTAAAAACATTTACAATTCTGACTTAAACTGATAGGAAAAATTAGTACAGGTCTGCCACTTAGTAAATTTTAAGTTTATGTTTTAGAGACGTCTTAGAAGCGCTCAAGGGCAACAAAAAAGTTGCCAATGCGAAGCATAATATGTATGCTTATCGCATTGAGCGCAAGACGGCGAAAGGGTCCACCATCCTCCAAGACTGTGACAACGACGGGGAGGCGCACGCCGGAGGTCGCATGCTGCATTTGTTGCAGATGCTGACCAGAAGAATAAGCCGGTCATGGTCACAAGATTGTAGGAAGGCTTACAAATTATAACAGACTATATATCAAAATATTTAAAAAATTGCCACTTAAAGATACATTAATTAATTTTGATCATGTATGCATAATCATCGTATGTACAATTGAAACACGTCAAAAATGCTTTGGCGCATTTACCACGAGAATCAATCGACCAGGGCTATAACGAGCCTATTATGTCTCGTTGTCCAAATGACAAATTGTAACGAAACCCAAAGTTAGGTTAAGGTTATTCTAAAACACGGGTTTTAAAGAAAACTCCCTACTAGTAAAAACAAATGGTTCTTTAATAACATATAACATAGAATAAGGGAAGCCAAATTTATAAAACTTGGTGCCTTTAATTTAGGATTTAAGAGCGAACTGGTGAGAGCAGCTACTTGACACTGTCAACAGCTTCGATCAATGTAGTGAAACCTATGAGCGGGCTCTCCAGCGCATCCAAGAACTCTAGGTGAAACTTCGTGATGCTCATAAACTCATAACACAATATGAGAGTGACAAACGGAGTCAAGAGGCCCTGCATACCCAAAGCTTGTATGAGGAATTGATTGGGTCCCCAGCTGAGCAGAAAGCCATCCAGTCTAGCAATCCAAATGAAAGGTGTATTAGCAATAGACAAAATAGAAAAAATAGGATTGCATATGCTGTAAGCAAGATAAGAAGTCTCACTGATATTGAGACTGCAAGACTGTTGTATTTTAGCTATTTTCACAGCATGATGTGAAAATGTGATGTGTGGGGGTCTGCTGCTGATCTACAAACAATTTTTGTATTGCCCTCCGTGCCATATACGGCCTTAAATCAATTGTCTCACTAAGAGAATTATTTAAACACAACAAACAACAATGAATATTTTAACATTACCGTCTCAGTACATTCGAGACTGCGTCATCTATGTACACAAAAATTTACTTGTATTTTCAAAAAAGTCCGATAATCATAGTTTGAACACTAGAAACAAACACAAACTTGCCGTTCCAGATCTCAGACTGCATAAGGTCGGAAATTCATTTGTGGGATTAAGCATTGAACTTTTTAATTTGCTAATCCCTGGAGCGAAGTGGAAAACGTTGAACCAGCACGTGGCCTGCTTCCGTAGCGAGGGTCGAATAAAAGGTGGGTCAGGTCTTTGTACAAGCCAATTTTTGCAGGGATTGTTTTTGCAGACCACTAACTGACAAATATACCTACAGTCCACTCCACATAAAAGGCGCGCGCGAAGGCTAATAAGAAAGTTGCAAATGCGAAGCACAACATGTTCGCCTCTCGCATTAAGTGCAAGACGGCTAAAAGGACGACCATCCTCCAGGACTGTGACAACGACGGGAAGGCGCGCGCCGGAGGTCGCATGCTGCATTTGTTGCAGATGCTGGACCAGAAGAATATGGCGGTCATGGTCATATGATTGTGGGAAGGCTCATATATTAGAACAAACTATATATCAAAATATTTTAAAAAATACCACGTCATGATACGAGCCATTCTGACGAATTTCAATAATTTAATTAATTGTTTTCCACCCTTGGTATAGGTTTCGTTTGATTTGTTTTTTGTTTTTGCATGGCTGTACTTATGTATTTTGTTTCACTTGTAGGCGTATTTGGCAGTCAATTAGTTTGAATAAATAAAATGTAGCAATATTTTTAACAATTTATTGTTTTACAACTCATACAACCCTAATGGAAAGAAATCACAAACATTTGCAATTTATTTGCCATTTTTCACTTCAAGGCACAAGTTTCCTTCCCTTTCATAGCCGGTAGGGCACTCCAAATAATTAAAAGTATCATAGCTTCTGGATATATATTCATTATCAAGTGCATACTGATAAGATGGCATGGGCAGCAGAATAAAGAAAACACTTAATAAAAAGCATGCCTTTATGAATTTGCTCATTATTTTACAATATTTACAGAAACAAGTATCGTTGTAAAACGTATTTCCTCGAATGCCATGTAAAATAAGTAAGATCCATTATATAGCCGCATTCCAAAGTAGTTAAACTTGTCATAGAAAATTGATTTCTTACTTGGCAATTGCATTTTCCGCGTGAAATGACATATGTACTGTGGTAGTGAATCGTGATTCATATGAAACGACATTCTTTTTAAAACATACAATCATATATCCTTGATGTAGAAAGTCACCATTAATTCTTATCAAAATCTTGGCTATAGTAGATTCACGAAATATGACCACAAATGGCGGCCTTCTGCGCAAAAATAATATGAAATATTGAAAAACATCATAAGCATAAATAAATTGATTGAATTTCCCCCGTCGCCGCCACCGCACCTCCGAAAGGACCAAAAACGTCACTTCAGTGCAGTGGTTTACTCCATATTTTTCCTTTAGCTTTACCGTTTTAAAAGTTCGGTGACCTCCTTCTAGTACGCGTGATCTTTTTGCTGTTAGCCGCAGATGACCTTTACAGTTTCAACAGGCAAATATGGAGCGCAAATGGCTCTTAGCCAGTGGTTCCTAACCTGGGGGTAATTACTCCCACATGGGTAAAACGGAGATTGTAGAAGGTAGCACGGGTTGGCACAAAATTGTATCAAAAAAATGGCCAAGCGCGAGTCGAACTCGCCCGTGGAGGGTTCTGTAGCAGCAAGTAACATAAAATAAAATTATTGTTTTTTACTTAGGCTCCTACTACAGCTTTATATACCGCGTGATTGAAATACAATTTCCTTTTTATTTTATTACTTCGCAGAAAAAAATTGTTACAATTTTAGCGTGCGTGAAATTAGTTTAGTGTTGCGAAAATGACTTTTATTATAATGTACCATTAATTTCATTTTTGTGCCCTAAGTGCAAGAGAGTCAGGCAAAGCCTCTGTAAAAAGTGTCCATACCAAAGTCTTTGGAGGTAAATTATCTTTAAATAAAATGAGTTTTCAAAATTTCTTCCCATGTTCTTTGTATTTAACACTTGCCTTCTCAAAAATAGCATACTAAATTTCTAAAATAAAATTTTGTTTTGTATTCCCCTTCGGTAAAAATAAACTGCTCCCCAATCACTGACAGAAACTTTTTCAGGGTCACGCAGCCGCAATTCACATCCTAGAGGAACCTTTCAAGTGAGTAATGTTCCAAAATTCAGATATTTCCATAAAATATTAGGAAATTATTAGAATTAGAAAAAACCTGTCGCGTGAGATGATCTATATTCTTATCATTTTTTGTGATACTCTGCACACCGTAAGAGCGCAGAAGCAGGCGACTCTGCGACGCTTGGCGGGGCTTACAGATGAAGCGAGAGCCGATTTTGTAAGCCGCAAAACGAGAGTATATTTGCAAGGTGGGGCATCTGGCAAGAGCACATCTTGCCATTATGTTTCTAATATATTTTTCTTAACAAATTTATTTGCATTTTAGGAAGCAGTCTCCTGAACGCGAACCATGCACGTTCGTCGTGGAGCAGCAAGTTCCTCCAGCTTCCTCAAATGGTAGGTATTTAGCGACAGCATTCGCAACCCATTATTTTAAATATTTTACTGAGACCACATCATAATTCTGTTTGTTGCAGGAGACTACAAAGTTGCCGACCCATCAAGCCTTTCAGGCCCATCAGGCCTATCAGGCCCATCAGGCCTATCAGCCCATCAGGCCTATCAGGCCATCAGCCAGCCAGTGCATGAATTTTATGGTAAGTCAAAATCCAGACTCGTTGTGCATAAATTAAATTCAATTTAGTCGATAAGATAGAAGATGTGGGTGCGCATGTTGTCATCTCAGCCAAGCACCAAAGGCCGGCGAGAAATGTAAAACTTAGTTCAAGCTTTTACATAATTAAGACTGATACTAATAATATTAACTCTTATTAATCGAAGTTTTTGTTATCAGGTGTGCTGGACGATAGGTACGGAGAGACACTAGGCGACTGGCTGTGACAAATTGAGATAGACGATGATGTTGAATACGACATTCAAGACTTGACTAGCGTCCTTCCAGCTATGTCTCCTAGGAACACAGCTATCAAACCCGCTACTGATAGCGATTTAACTGCGATTTAAAATCGAGTCATGGCTTTAGAAGACGCTAATAATGACGCTATGATATGAAAGCTGGTGCCTGCAGAAGACTGCTACAACTTTAACTGGAAGAGGGTCACTTGAACGTCTTCACTCAAAAAGTTGCGTATGCAAAGCATAACATGTATTAGTAAGCATAACATAGAGCTCAAGACGACGAAAAGGTTGTAACTCCTTCAGGACTTCGATTATAACGGGTTGGTGCACGGGCCATGCCGCATTTAATGCAACTTATCGACTAGCAGAACACACTGATCGAGATTGTGAGCTGTCATTGTTTATGAAATACTCGAACAAATAGCTTTTACCGCGGCTCCACTCATATCAAAGCAATTAAAAGAAAATAATAAAAAATATAGGAAAACTCCAAATAACTGAAACTATAGTCCATTGGAATGGATATAGACGTGACCGACGCTGGTAATAAATACTGTGCGAATGTATGACAGAACTTATTAACTATTAATCGCGGAGTTCCACACAATAGAAAATGCATTGTGTCTGTTGAATATACGCAACAGCGGCGGTTGATGGGTAAAATATATTTTTTCTGATATGCTTTATCCAACTTCCTCTTCGCTCATCACTGTTCTATTATCATCTTATCGTTTCACAATCCCGTACGAGAAGATACAATGGATTACTCTCAGCAGAAAACTACAATCCGAACCAGTTACATATAACATTTGACAATCACATTAACTATAAATTATGTTCAGTTGAGTAAAGAATTGTTATGTATGCAATGATTATTAAAGACATTAACTTTTTTATGTTATTGTAAATTGTTTTTTATGTTTTTATTGCATTTAATAAATTTGTGATATGTGGTGACAACAGATAATTATGATCTTATGATTTGCTTCGAATACTGAAGTCTGTTTGAGGAATGAGTTGAAATTCCAAACGGCCGTACTGTTAGGAAAGTGTTACTCCATTGCATTCCGCTAAGAAACACTTCACATCAACATGTAGTATTCAGATTATTAAGAATAAGCTGAAAAAACAAAAACCACAACTTTGGTAAAACTGAATAAATATTTCAAAAAAGAAGAAGAACAAAAGACTCGCAATTAAAATCTTGAGTTAATTGTTAGCTTTGAAATAAGCAAAGCTGAAGAAGAAATAAGAATCTCAGAATGAGTGTCATCTCATCCATTCTTGGATAATGTTCTACACTTGAATAAAATCAAATGTCCGATATCAAACATATTATGCATGCCCGATGCAACTGTACTGCAATTAGCTAAAATATTTAGGTCTATTTATTTTATATTGATAAAACAAAGAAAATTTATGAGAAAAAGATATATAAGCAGTTTTCTTAGTAGAAAAACCTATGGGTAGTCATAAATGAAATAACGGACACGAAAATTAGCGATTCTTCTTGAATTTTGTCTCCGAAAACCCTCGACAAAGCGTTAATATCATAAACGATTAAGACGGTTAGAGAGTCGACCATACTCCAGGACTGTGACAACGACGGGGAGACGTACCTAGGAAGTCGCATACTGCATTGCATGCTCGATTAGAAATATACGCTGGTTGTTGTTGCGAGATGGTTCAAAGTCTTAAAAAATATCGTATACGTATATCTGTTACGGCAGCAGGTGGTCAAGTGCTTATTTCCTCTGGTTATATATTGCTGCCAATAGTATTTAATAAGTAAACTAATGTGATTGCACACATGTTATCCCAGGAATAGACTTAACACTTATTCTAGGAGTAGACTTCTGGAAGGCATTTAATATATTCCCAGAGCACAAAAAACATATTAAATATTTTTATACTTCTGATCCTAACGTGCTGCAAGTTTCTTCTCAGACTAAAGTATATTTCTTATAATAATCTAAATGATAAGGAAAAAGAAGTAGCTGATGGCATAGTAGAAGAGTTTAAGGACATCTTTTGAGGACAGAGGTTTGAGTAGAACGAATTTAATTGAACATAGTATTTATACCGTACGTTGACGTATAGCTAACGTTACTATCTATGTCACCTAAAAAGCAAAAAATTGTCATGGATCAGGTAGATGAAATGTTAGCACTAGACATCATAGAGCCATGCGAAAGTCCATGACTTTTTCCTGTATAAGTTTAAGGTAAGAAAGACGGGAAGCCACATTTCTGTCTGGATAGTAGGAAAATAATAAGCCAAAACTCTTTTCAAACAAGTGACCCTGAAATGGAATAAAGAATACGTATCACATTTTCTTTATTAAGACTTGATACTTTTTAGGTTGTGGTCAGTGCTGAGTGCTCATACTGAGCTATTACCCTTTTGTTTCACTGCGACGCACAAACTTGAGATCGCTTCTACTTCTGAATGTGCTACTGCTTCTAAATGTGCTCTCGTGATTTTAATAAAAGTAAATAAAAGCTTTATCTATGTATCTAACTACATAATAATAACCGTGGTGAAACTGTTGTTTACCAATAATTGGAGAATGTTTGCGAAAGCACTAGAATCTTGAGAACCTCAGGGGTCAAGGAATAAAGGTTCTAAAAGTGCTCCCAATTCGTCTTAGTTACACTATCTATGAAATTCAAGCATGGAGAGAGAGATAGAGATAACATGCCAGTTTTTTAAATCACAACCTCTGTTGCAATACCAAAAATAGAAATACTACTGATGCAGGGATTGCCCTTATAAATCATATATTTGATGTCTGGGAGGATAAGCAAGATACAATTGAAGTTTTAAACTAAACTAAATGTTCACTTTCCCTATGCCCAATATAATGGCAGGTCGAGACCAACATAACTCTGAATAATGATCAAGTGGAACTAGTGATCACGCTGTATTTCTAGGTCTAACTTTAGATTCAAAGCTACAGTACACATCACCTCACATGAAATCCCTGGCTGGAAGACTTAGCTCGGCAGCTTATGCTGTTAGGAAGATAACGCTCTTGACAGATGTAGATACAGCAAGATTGGTTTGCCTTTCTCATCGAGTGTATAACAGCAAAAGGGGCGACAATTCTCCAGCACGGCGATAATGCCGGGAGTCGCATGCTACATTTATTGCAGATTCTAGATCGAAAAAACACGCTGTTGGTGGTCAGTGATCGGTCAGCAATTACTTTATACGTTGAAGCTTAGAATTTAAAGTCTCCAAAGTAGAATACTCAATGTAGCGTTATTTAAAATATAAAAGGTGTAATTACTGACTAAAATATTGAAAGTTAATTTCGTTTCAGGTATAAAGGCATCCAAGTCAGGCCAGACCGAATCCGGTACAAAAACAACGCAACTGTACTGGAAATGGAGTGCAAGCTTTTTGTTATAAATACTTGTGTACGTTACCAATGGAAATCGCTTGGAATGGAAAGGACTGACACTTAGTAACATTTTTCTCAATCTACCAGTACCGTCTTGGAAGCGCTCAAGGGTAACAAGAAAGTTGCCAATGTTCGCTATCGCATTAAGCATAAGACGGTTAAAGGAGCGACAATTCTCCCGGACAGCGACAACGTCGGGGGACGCATGCTGCATTTAATGCAGATGCTAGATGAAAATAATACGATGGTCGTGTTCAGAGTTTGGTAACCAATACCCCAATTCCTTTATCCGTTGAAGCAAAGATTTTAAAGAATCCATAGAAGAATGTCCAATGTAGCGTTAAATAAAATATAAAAGGTGTACTAACTAATTGAAATATTGAAATAAAATTTCTGTTTTGGTATATAGAGAGATATAATTTATTTGTTTGTATAAGTTTTTGCCCAAAAACTAAGCTAGAACGCTTAGTAAACATCAAATTCAGAATGTTATTACATAATAATAACTGAGATGAAACTGTTGGTTGCCAGTGATTGAAGATAGTTTGCGGAGTCAATGGCCTTAAGAATCTTAGGGATCAAGGAAGAACGGATATAAAAGAGCTCCAAATTCGCCGCAGTTACACTGTCCATGAAATGTAAATATGAAGAGAGATTGCGATAACATGCTAGTTTTTTTAAAGCACAACGTATGTTGCTATCAAAGTCAGGAAGAGTGTGTTCCAGGGACACGCTGCTGATGTGCACAGTGTGGAGGACGCCAAATGAGTATTACTATTAAACTCGAAAACATTTTCAAAATTGCTTTACTCGTGCATTGTTAGAAAATTATTGAAAAAACTAACATTTGGTAACATTTTTCTTAACCTTTCAGTAAATTTGTTTGCCTCACGCATTGAGTGTATGATGGCAAAAGGGGCGACAATTCTCCGGGACTGCGATAACGTCAGGAGTCGCATGCTGCATTTATTGCAGACGCTAGATGAAAAGAATACGATGGTCGTGGTCACAGTTTGGTAACCAATTAATTTATCCGTTGACGCAAAGAATCCAAAGTATAATGTCCAATGTAGCGTTACTTAAAACGCCGTGTGGGGACGGCGAATTAGATTACATTTGTCTCCACTCCTTCTCCTCCGAGGGTGTCGTAAAAGGCGACTAATGGAAAATAATCAAGATGGGCAGCAGCGTCATCCTGTGTACTAGTTAATACTGCGGTCACCAACCCTCCTGCCTACCGTAGTGACTATAGGCATTTCCCAGCTATGAGTAACGCCAATATCAATGGATCCTAGTTCCTAGCAACCTCATAATTTCAAGCCACAGCAGGGGTCGCAATCAAGGTGGGATTGGGTCTAAGGATCCCCGAGTTAAAAAAGGTTGCCACGTAAACTCTAAAAAAACAACACTTGGCAGTGTATAATTGACGGACGTTACGGTCAAAGTTCTCCAAATGGGTAAACTAACTAAAAAACAATTGTGAAAAAAATTGTAACTTTCATAATTTTAATACTAGGAACAAAAACAAACTTCCGACCCAAATCTTAGACTAAGTAAATTAAAGTAAATCATTTGATGTAAGAGGCATAACATTCTTTAATAGAATACCATAAAATCTTGCTGAATTGCTCTTTCACCAGTTGAAATTAAAGATTAAATAAACCCTCATGAAAAAAGGTTACTATACAATAGACCAATATTTATCGGATAAAGATGTATGGTATTGCACATAGTGTTTCAGTTACAAAATCTTTGTAATAAATTATTGTGAAGTTATATGTAGGTAAATGACGAAACTCCGTAACGACTGATATAAAAAGTTTAAAAGAGTGACTATCGAGTTTCTTGCCGGCTCTTCTCGAAGATCCAACTTATTCCGAACCGGTGATAGAGTCATACAAAATATATAATAATAATAACAATTGACGATTCAAAAATATCTGTAACAGATTCATTTGAATAAAGATTTTTTTGTTTGTTTGAAAATATTGAAAGATCATTTCGTTTCATGTATAGAGGCACCCAGTTCGGACCAGACCGATTCCGGCACATAAACAACGCGACTCTACTGAAAATGGAGTGCGAGCCTTTTGTTATAAATGCTTGTGTACGTTACCAATGGAAATCGGGTTCAGGACTGACACTTGATAACATTTTTTTCTATCTTTCAGAATCGTCTTAGAGGCGCTCAAGGCTAACTATGTAGAAAGTTGCCAATGCGAAGCACAACAAGTTCGCCTTTCGCATTGAGCGCAAGACGGCTAAAGGGACGACCATACTACAGGCCTGCAACATCGACGGAGAGACGCACGCCGGAGGTCGCATGCTGCATTTGTTGCAGATGCTCGACCGAAAACCGCAGAAATATACGCTGAACACCCAGTTTCGAAAGCCCCGCTACAAGTTCCAGGTCACGACAGCGCTCACGATTACTATGAGGCATGGTGAGCTAAGAAGCCACGAGTTATGAAAAGCTGCCACAATAAACTTCATATGGCAACGTATAATTCACTGCACGCACTGTCGAGGTGGCGGTGGACGGCTAGGAGTTGATTCTGTCCGTCACCATGACACCGAGGTACCCCTGTTCTTCGCAATAATAGTTATGGCTCCATGGATGGAAAGGATTATCTCCATGTAAAATTAAATGCTTGCATTAAAATACATTCATTGTTAATATAAATGTTTGCCCAAATTATAAGCCAAAACATCAAATTCAAAAAGTTATTCCATAATAATAACCAAGATGAAACTGCTGGTTACAAGTGATTAAATATCGTTTTCGGAGTCAGTGACCTTAAGAATCTCAGTAATCAAGGAAGAACGGTTCTAATAGTCCCATAAATTTGCCGCAGTTACACTGTCTATGAAATGTAATATGAAAGGAGATAGCGATAACATGCCAGTTTTATTTTTTCAATAAATTCAATAAAACACATGAAGAGTGCGTTCCAAGGACACGCTGATGAGGTGCACAGTGTGGAGGACGTCAAATGAGTATTACAATAATTAAACTCGAAAACATTTGCAAATTGCTATACTCATGCATTGTTAGAAAATGATGGAAAACTGACATTCGGTTACATTTTTCTTTACCTTTCAGAGCTATGGTAAACACAATATATATATATATATTATATTATATATATATATATTATATATATATATTATAATATATATATTATATATATATAATATATTATATATGTATATACTCTCGCGTGCAAGTAAATCGACTCAAGCCTCCAGTGCGCATAAAAAGTAATAACTAAAAAATGACTTATTTACCTCTATATATGTTTTACATAATTGAAGCCTAGTAATTAGGCTTTCAAATGGTAGCATAATATCAGTAATTTAAATAAACACTGTACTTAGATGCAACTGAACGCAACCTCCCGTTAACTGCTCTGCGCTCTATTCACAACTTGCGCGACACAACCCCCTATAAACCCCTATAATCGTTTTTTTCTTATCAGTCGCTCATTAGACGTTGACCTGAACACATCTCTGCAAATTAAGCCGTCATTTGAAGAAACTTATGGATACAACACCTGAAGAAGCCGCTTAAGTCGTTGCCCTGTTGCAAGAAGGGTTGAACCAGCGCGAAGTCGCTCGTCGTTTGAATATGAGTCAGTCCGCTGTCTCGAGAGTATACAGAAGGTTTCAAGAGACTGGTGCCTTCACTCGGAGGCCTAATACCAGCCGACGCCGGTGCACCTCGGAGCGTGACGACCGGTTTTTGGTCTCGACCTCTCTCCGAAATCGACACCTTACCGGCGTAGATGTGCAGCAGGAGCTACGTCAAGTTCGCGGGGTGACTGTCAGTCAGTGGACAGTTAGAAGAAGGTTGAAAGAAGCTAACCTTACTCCGAAAAGACCCGCTACAGGCCCGAAGTTGACCACAGCTCATCGTCAAGCACGCCTTCACTTTGCTCGAGAACATTTGGATTGGAGCATAGAGCAATGGCAGTCAGTCCTGTTCACAGATGAGACGAGGATGTGTCTCCATGGCAGCGACAGGAAAGGTCGGGTATACCGTCGTCCCGGTGAACGGTTTTCACAGTGCTGCTTTGTGGAAACCGTTGCATATGGTGGCGGATCTTGCATGATGTGGGCTGGAATTTCCTTAGAAGGCAAAACGGACCTTGTTTTCGTTCCTGGGGGAGGCCGGGGAGGAGGTCTGACCAGTGATCGTTACATTGAAAATGTTCTACTGGATCAAGTTGTCCCTTATCAAGGCTTTATTGGGGAAAATTTCATCTTGATGCATGACAATGCCCGATGTCACACTGCTCGGGCCACACGTGATTTCCTGAACGAAGTTGGAATTCACACTATGCATTGGCCAGCGCTCAGCCCCGATTTAAATCCCATTGAGCACATATGGGACGAGCTCAAAAGGAAAGTTAGAGCGAGGAATCCAGCTCCGACAAACATCAATGAGCTCAAGACTGCGTTGGTAGAAGAGTGGGGTCGAATACCACAATCATCCATTAAAAAGTTGATAAGGTCGATGAAGAATCGCATGAGAGCAGTGATCAGAGCTAGAGGAGGGAATACCAAATATTGACACGAATAATTTTTTTATCTTACGCACATTTTGTTTCATTTAAACACAATAACCCCATACTGTGAAATTGTATGAATTTTCAACATTTTTTACATTATCATTAGCATTAACCTTTTTTACTAAACTACTGAATCGATTTTCATGCAACTTACACCATTTTAAAGCTCAATTACTAGGCTTTAATTATGTAAAACATTATATAGAGGTATAATAAGGCATTTTTTAGTTATATCACTTGTTATGCGTACTTGAGGCTTGAGTCGATTTACTTGCACGCGAGTTTATATATCGCGCATTGGGTGTATGACGGCAAAAGAGGCGACAATTCTTTCGGACTGTGACAACGTCGGGAGTCACATGCTGACAAATGGATGATATACCGGATGGTGGGCAGCAGTGCATCCTGGGCACTGGTTCATATTGCGGTCAACAACCCGCATGCCCAGCGTGGTGACTACGGACAATTACCCTCCAATGAGCAGCGCCAGAAAAAATCGGTCCCCAGTTCCCGGCAGCCCCACTTTTCCCGACCACGGCAGCGGTCGCGGTCACCGTTGGGGGGTGCGAAGAATCCCCGGGCTACGGAAGGCTACCACAAACAACTGAAATTGGCAACGTACAATGGACACACGATACAGCTGAACCATCCCTGGTGCACTAATTCTGAGATAGATAAACAGTATTATAAGACATGAAAACAATGGTTAGCCAAAGTATTTACAATGAGAAAAGAGCGTATTTGACCAATATATTATAAAAATGTAAACACGGGAAAGTCTTTTTGGCATAACTTAAAAGAAAAATACTCCATGTCCTAAAAGGAACGATTGCCTTCCTGTTTTTTTTGATGATGCAAGTGAATTAATGATCACTTTCTTAATGTGCCGGCGCTGGAAACGTTCCATCTCACAGTTGTCTTATTATAGGGAACGCCGATATTCGACATCCATGCCCCCTTTCAGTTTAAGCCCCGTAAGTGAAAATGATGTCTCCAGATACATTCAATCAATAACGTCAAATTCTATGGGATGTGACGGCGTTAGTCGAGACATGTGTTATTGACACTCCCTCATACTTTATCAGTTTTACTAGCATAGTTAATAAGTCGATTACTTCGGGGTGTTTCACATCAATGGAGAACCGCACTGATTCACCATTGCCTAAGGTAAATAATCTACGAATTCAAAGACCTAAGGCCTATTAGTGTACTGCCTTTTCTCTCAAAGATAGTTGAGAGAGCCGTCTGTGCCAATTAACGCGATATACGGAAGCCGCGAAGATTCCCTTCCCACCAGTCTGGTTTCCGCAAGGGTCGTGGTAGGTGACTGCACTCCTTGATGTGGTTGATGATATCCTTGGCTATCAGGATTCAGGTCAGGGCACTCTTCTAGACTACTGGATTTTTTCGCGTGCGTTCGAAAGTCTTAACATTCCTTTGCTCCTTGCTAAAATGTCATACTATGGTTTGATCAACACGCTATTGGATGGTTTTACAGCTATCTATGTGAGCGCCACCAATCAGTCAAGCTTCGCAGGGAAGATGGATCTTTCTCCATATCAGAGCCTCGTATGGTTGAGCGTGGAGTTCCTCAAGGCTCTATTTTAGGACCTTTACTGTTTATTATATACAGTGCAGACATTGTCCATGTTATAAAAAAATGTAAGTATCACTGCTACGCAGATGATATTCAACTGTACATCGCGAGTGCCCGGATAAATTGATCTTGCATCACAAGCGTTAAACGAAGATTAAGATGCAATCGCTTGTTGGTCGTCGGACAACGCCTAACCTTGAACCTACTAAATCTAAGTTAATGGTTCTCGGTTCTGCGAAGACTGCTGAAAAAATTACGAACTTACGTCCTGCTATAAAAATACTAGGAGTTGAGTTAGACCTAGTAAGAGAAGCAAAGAATCTCGGAATAATTTTTGATAGTGTTTTGCGTTTTGAGAGTCATGTATTGGAGCTTGCAGAGGCTGTTTCTACAGACTAAAGGTACTATATAATATACGAAATCTGTTGTCTGAGAAAACTCGGATCGCAGTCTGCGAAGCTCTCGTTTTATCCCGTCTTAACTATGGTGATCTTGTGTATGGTTTCCGGTTGTTGAGTAAAACGAAGCGCATGTTACAACGCGTACAAAATGCATGTGCCCGTTTTTGTTATGATATTCCTCCGCGAACACATGTTTCTCCATATTTAAACGATGCATCTACTCTCAATATGGAATCACGTAGAAAATTGCATCTGGCCACTTTATTGTTCGATGTCGTGTCAGGAGGGCACCGGATTATTTGTATATAAAACTCAGACCATCTACTTTCCATAACCTGTATGGTTCTGGCGTGCCAAGCAGGCGCGAGTACCCTCGCTGTTCATTTGCATAGAACCGTTGGCTTCACAGGCAGCTTCCGCTACCAAGCCACCAAATGTTGGAATAACATACCACCTCCAATAAGAGCAGCTCCATCAAAATATACTTTTAAAAAAAAATCAAAAATGCTTTATTAGAAAAACAGAAAGAGGAAACGTTAGGAAGGCTTGGTGGCGGACCTAGGGGGCCTGGTAAGGGTGTAGGGAGGTAGTTTATTTATTTATAAGCCATATTCACTATAGGTAGTTACTCCATTCTTATTTAAGTATATTTAACATCTATCCAATTTCATATCTATGTGTTTGGTTGTTCATAGTTTATTTATGCCTTATTTTTGTTTTTATTACAATTACATTACACACTGTTTATACATTTATTATTATAATTTTTAGATATTATCCGTGATTTTAGACGTTATCATTTTAATAAAACAGCACTGCAGTCTCGTCCCGCGCAACGGCTGAGGCTGTAACTGAAAATCAGCGGTTTGCTTTCAGTAAACCATTTTGCTGAGATTGGCCTTTTGTACTGCTGCGCACAACACACAGCCTTCTGGGATATTTATTATTATTATATATTATTTTTTTTAGTTTCATTTTGCATTGGTGTTGTAAAATTTGATTGTATTGCATGTTTTTCTTTTTTTTTTGTTTCTTCCTTTTTTCGTATGTGTTTTGTATGTTATTGTAATGAATTACGAAATTTTTGTGTTGTTATTAATTTGTGTGTGTTTCAGTGTACAAATAAATGTTTTATCTATCTATCTATCCCCTCTCCGAATTAGAAGAAGAGCTAAGTCGTATTAGCTGGTGCATACTGGGGTTGTCTGAGATGCTGAACAGCCTAAATGAATCTTCCCAGCGAGTTGGGTTTGGCATGAATTTGGACATGACGAAAATCATGTTCAATGACCATGTCATGCCACAACCGATATGCGTCGATGGCGACCTTCTCAAGGTTGTGCTGGAGTAAAGAAGGGTTATCAAAAGTTAGAAGAGAGGGGGGACATTACTCAATCTACTTCTAGGTAGGATTTCCCAAGTTGGCGTAGTATGTCCTGCCTTATGTCGAACGAAGCTCTTGCAACGGCAACACCGATCGGACAAGTGGATCGGATTAAGTTAGCATGAATTCGAGGCGGACAGCGCGCGCCGCATGCACCGTCGAGGTGGCGGTGGACGGCAAGGAGGTGTTTCTGTCCGTCAACAAGAGCTATGGCTCTGTGGATGGACGGGAAGGCTAAGGAATATCTCCATGCAAAATTCATTATTCATTCATTCATTTATAAGTTATAATTCGAGTTAGTAGTTTGTTACAGAGTAAGTTCGAGAATAGTTTGAAACCAAAAAAAAAGGATTTTTGAAAGAACAGTCCCGGAATAGGTTTACCGAGTGACTAAATTATTCAAATATAATTTATTTTCAGGTCCAGGCATCCAGTTCCAGGCAGTCCCAAAATTATTAAAAAGTTAAAAAAACTAAGAAAAATAACTGTTCAATCCTTGTAAAAATATTGGCGGGTATTATGAAAACTGCCTGGCCAATTATTTGGTGTCGGCCATCGTTGATCGGCAAGCCTTCACTTGCACGGTGATCGTCTTACGGTGTGCCCGCTCACATCACGCGCCGAGCTCGTCGCATCATTTTAAAAGCCGTGCTTTCCAAGTGTAATCCCCGGCTGCGGTCTACACACTTCCGCGCCGGTCTTCTTGCTGATCTGGACGAGAAGGACGTGAACCAGCACAAGGCCTGCGTCCGTGACGGGGTCGACTCAAAGGTTGGTCGGGTGTTTCTTTTACGAGCCGGATTTTTGCAGGGATTGTGGCATACCTTATCTACACCTAGGTACTCCACATTCACATACTCTCATTATACATACAGTCCACTCCACAAATCACACAATAAGTGAAACAAAAACTACCCAGTGCGACGTTCGCACAATAACAACTCAGAAAAGAATAAATGTATGTAAAGGGATACGCTTTATAAAGAACAAAAAAACGAGTATCGGGTACCGGTTTCAAGATTTCACTATAGACAACAAACGATCCAAGAATGTTGGTGAAATGCAAGGAGATGACGCTATCCGTCACTATTAACCTGGGGTACCCCTTTTCGTTGCCTCCCAAGCTCAAGATATGGCTATATTTGCTGAGACGAGTGAAGGGTGGAAGATCTCAGATTTCACCACGGCCGTACTGTGCAACAAATACTGCACATACGGTCACAGCGGGGCAAGACTGACACCATAATATGCAACAAGTATGGCGCAACAGACCATGCAATGGACAACTGCAAGTCTGACTGAAGTGCGCAAGTGCGTGACGCGTCACCGGTTCGGCCATAAGGACGCGATGACACACGAAAATCTGACAAACCAAACTGAGCGCAGGATGGTGGATAATACGGCTTACTGTTGGCTACTAAAGTAAGCCGTACTGTCAAATAATCCTATCCGGCCAACTTGCCACCACAGAACTGCCAATAGTCGAGAAGCTGAACGTCATTCTGTTCCAGGAGCATTATATCGGGGCCCAGCAAGATGTCGTGAGCAGTTATTTACTGCAGTACTAATCGACGAGGAGGTAACATGGTGTATTGGAAGTTTTGCTGAACTAGAGGCTAAAGGGATTTTCTTTTGCAAGCCATAGAGGCGGCGACAGGATGGGAATTGAATTTAGATTATGCTCAGATAACAAACTAAATACATATACGCTTACATTAACTACACAAAAGCGCTTATCCCTGATTCACAATTCTCCAAACAAACTCCAAGGTGATATTTTTTTAAATGCTATCCCGGTGATACTGTTGTATACCAATATGTGGAGATCCGTAAAGAAATTATATACCACCAAAGCCCTGGGAAGACAACTAATATCCCTAATTAGCTTAGATTCTGTAAAGTCCACGACCTTATGTACGTCATGTACAGTTCCCATACTGTGAAAGTGGTTTCGATGATCACACAGCTAGCGTACCGTCAAGTTTGAATAAATTTAATTTAAAAGATGTTAATTAACCTTGAATGATTGATTCCTAACCTTGAATCCATGATTGAATTGATGTTGGAGAACAGAATAAACAATGAGTTAGTTATGTTTGCCATGATTTATTTATTTTTGGAACTAACCTCTAAGACGCAACCTCTGGTTATATTTCTCTTTCTAGCATGCAGTAACTGTACTAAACAAGCAGACTGGGTGAGTGGTAGCATCGTTGCATTCAAGCAATGTTGATAAGCCAGGACGCCCGAGTATGCTGCGAAACTTTCTAAGATCTTGACCCATCTGACCCAGACTTGAGACTTTATAAAATAGGTAAATAATTTGTATGAAAATGTATAAAGTTGTTCAATATGGAACCTCAAAATATTGTAGGGTTACCATTTGGATGCTTGGGGTTAGAATAATAAAAAACACCTTCTGCGCTGGAGCACTTTTTTACAATCCTCAAAATTATGAAATGATTTACGTATTTCACGATCATAAGTGCTTATTGTAGGCCTGAATTGAATAAATGGACTTTGACTTTGACGTGGAATAATGCATCATACCCATACCACTATATAATATCAGATATGAACAGCAACCACGAGATTGATTCACATATTTATAGTCAACAACAACTCAAAGATACAAAATACAAAAATAACTCCTATAGCACCGCTCTCACTAACTCTCATTTAACCTAACCACACACAAGTACAGGTAAGGGCTTGTATGAAAAGATTGATGGATTTGAATGAAGCTAGGGAAGTATGTCAGGACCGCGCAAAGTGGCGTTCCAACATCTTTGCCTACTCCTCCGGGACCCCTGGAACCAAGATGTGAGCTTGGTCATAAGGTAGCATTATTCTAAAATATAATACTTTAGGTAGCATATTTTAGAATAATGCTACCTAAAGCATGGTTATTTCCGTTCAAAAATATGATAGGCATTAAGTTTGAAAACACATACTTGGGATAATTTCAGTTAGGTTAAGAATTGTTAAACGTAGGCAAACCAAACTCCAAGGTTGACGACGGTCAAAGAGACGTCAATGCTACAAAACTGCCAGCAATAGAGAAGCGCAAGGTAGAATTACAAGAATCATGATCACGAGATGATGTCTAGTCCTATATATTTAAGGTGTGTAGTAGGTTGCCAGATCCAGTATCTTTTAAAACCCACCCCATCAAAAATTAAATGTCATTCAGATTTTTCTACTGATTACTTGGCCCATTTTATAGATTAGAAGGGTTCCGTAAAAGACGACAAAAGGAAATTTCCACCACGTGATTGGCAGAAGCATTACTTCGGTATAAGCGTGGTGAATATCGCATTTACCCCCTAATGTTGAGCACAAATACTCATTGGCCCCTAGTCCCCGGCGTCCCACTATTCCGGGTTGCGATAACAGCAGGGCAATGGGTGCTAAGAAGCTCCGGCAAAAAACCGGTTACCAACATAAACAACAACGACGATTGAGCGATATTAAATGGTTGAGCACAAATACTTATTGGCCCCTAGTCCCCGGCGGCCCGCTGTTCTGGGCTACAATAGCGCCGTGACGCTATTGTAGTAAGGAGTACTAAGAATCTCCGACAAAGAACCGGTTACCAACATAAACAGAAACGACGATTGAGCGATAAAAAAAAAGGTTGAACACAAATACTCATTGGCCCCTAGTCCACGGCAGCCCGCTATTCTGGGCTACATTAGCACCGTGACTCTATTGTACCCCGTAATAGCGGGCTGGCGGGGCAAGGGGGTGCCCTTCTGCAAAGGACCGGTTACCAACATGAACAACAATAAAATAATTTACACTGGTGAAATTTCAGACAGAAAAAGTTTATTCCACAAAGTTTAGTCTATTGCACTGAACGCTGACGTGCAGTGCAATGGACTAAACAGCGTATAATTAGCAAACTGCCGTTCAAAGCCACAAAATATTTACATGAATGACACTACGACTTTTTCCCGATTATTTCAAATCCACCTTAGAAGCGCTTAAGGGTTTCAAGAATTTTGTCCATGAAAGACACAAGATGTACGCATATAGCACTAAGCGCAAACCGAAAGGGATATTGATGCTCCTAGAAAGGCGCACACAGGAGATAACATTTAATGCATATTTTTAATTGAGATTTTTGAACATGTTACATGGGGCTTAAAATTTGCGTTCTATTCAAAACTTTTATTACTTGGGTGGTAATTTCAGTTAGGTTCAGGATTTTTTAATGGTAAAAAAACCTTAAGTAGTACAGTAACTTAAAAAACCATACGTTTTTTAAGTTACTGTACTACTTTAGGTACCTATAAGAATGTGAACTAACTACAACCAAAACTAATGAGTGTTTTAGAACAAGAGCATTTTTATCCCGGTGATACTGTTGTATACCAATGTGTAGAGATCGATCGATAAAGAAGTTTCTATTTAACTTAGCCTTCTTACTATAACATTTTTAAGGTTCATGCAGCCAGCAACTATAGATATCTTCATTTGACATTCATAAGTGTTCTTTAAGGACCTAAAGTGAAACTTTTCATTTCATATCGTTGACTAAGGTAGAATTCAATGAAATTTATTTTAAAGACAAGAAACTGTCGTTATACTAAAAAATAAAAAGTGAAACACCACATACATGTATGCTTAACCGCGTTGTGGTCAAGATAGTGAAAGAGCGCCCTTCTGCAAAACTCCTGCAGCGACAGAAAAATTCACGCCAGAAACCTGCTCTGGTGCGAAAACCAAAGCCATTGTAAATGCCTGCAGAGATGCTGAATAGCCAAATAAATCTTCTGGACGAGTTGAACTTTTCATAAATAACGAAACAAAAGCCATGTCTAATAACCATATCAAGCCAAGCGGTACTATGCATCGATGCACCTGCTCTTTCGTCTGAAAGTTGCGTGACCCTGGAATACACTCTTTCCGTCTGGAAAGTGTATTCCAGGATCACGCAACTGAAGCGCAGTAATATGAACCAAAAAATAAAAACCGGAAAAAAAAACTCAAAGATTTGCTTTTTATTGCCAGGAATTGTTAAATTAGAATAACACTTTCAACGTTTAAACTAAATGATTCGTGTCGCCATAGGAGTCGACAATGCAAAGGAAAGCACTAAAATTCGGATGTCATTGTATTATAATTATAAAACACATACTTGGGATAATTTCAGTTAGGTTTGGAATTGATACCTATTAATGTGTGGTATATTTTTCTTTTGTTCATTTTTTCTATAACACTATTATCACTAATTGACTATATATAATTGTCGGTTTAGATAAAAATTATATGAGCACATTGCTAAATTTTCAATTCAATTTTAAGATTATTTGATGGCAGGAAATGACTTACAAGATGACTAGGTATTTCGGAGACGTCTTAGAAGCGCTCACATGGCAACAAGATTATTGCCAATACTTAGCTCGTAATTCATAAATAATTAAGCGAATGACGGTGAAAGCAACATTGATGCTCCAAAAACAGTCTTGGAAATGTTTTTGAAACATGAACCCTGATCGTCACCTCTGAAGCTCAAAATAACGTGCTTTCATCATAATTATTAGAAGTCATCAAATCAATGAATAGCACCCAAATTCGAAGAGTTAAAGAAAGTCTAATTTCAAGTGAACTTGAGGTAAGAATTTTATTACTAAAATACTAGATGATACGAAATATCGCCGTTACAATATGCTACAAAATTCATATCCATTCTCTAATTAATTTTAGCACAGCAAATAATTAATGAAAAGATTATTTAAAAAGATTGAAGCAGACACTGTGTTTTAACACATACTTGGGATAATTTCAGTTAGGTTGAGAATTGTTGTATATCAAAGTTTTTTTACATAGCTTTTACAAGAATTTTGACATTTATCATAGTCTTAGCAGAAGTGGCGTGCACTCCATATAGGTATACAAATAAGCAGTGCATACTTTGTGCGTCCAGACAACCCGGAAATCGCCAACATATTAAATGATTCCCACTTATTCGCCTATTTTCCTCTACAGATTTGAAACCATAGGCGATCTGCTGTCAACAACAGCACCGAATTATACAAAATGTAAAATAATTATTGTTTTTGCGATTATTGTCACTCACATACCATACTCGTAATCTCTGTGCACGTCACTGCTTAGCAGCGCTCAAGGGCAATAAATGTAATACCAATAAAACGAACAATTTTACGCATATCGCGTGAAGAGGTGCACGCTGGAGGTCGCATACTACACCTTATATAGATTCTGGACTTTTCAGGATAAAGACCCTGAGATCACAAAATTTAGTTTCTGTTTAGCTCAGCTTGTTTGGCAACCAATATACCGGCGAATTCGCATTGGTGCAGAACCGACAAATAATTGTTATGTTTTGTTATGAAATATTATAAATTCTATGTTAAATGAGCAATCAGTCTCGCAATACCTTACGTTTTAACATCAAGAATCAAAAATAGGGGGACCTGAGTCTCGTACTGACTTTATTTGGAAAGTATTAAATACGATATCAATGAAAATTTATAAAAAAACATCTTAAATGACACAAAAAAAAATAATCCTAGCGAAACTGTTGTGCATTAATCCGAATACGAGTACATAATTGTTTAAAATAGCCGGTGTTTGAGATGCAGAATTGGACAGAAGAACATAATTATTACCCATGGCTTAAATAAAATCCTATTAATTGTACTATTTAATAAATATCTAGATATATCACAAAGAACAGTTCGGCTTAAAATCGACGAAGTGAATTATACACGTCCATATGTATGTAACTGACTTTGTCGGTTTTAAGCCAAATTAGCTTAAGGATCACCAAAAATCTGTAAAAATTGCCACAGAAAAATGAAATGAACGCTGAAATATTTGAGTTTTCCTAATAACACTATAATAATAAAAAATAATAACATAAGCGACTTGAACGAACTTGATCGTCAACTGAAGTGATTTGATGACAACTCGGTTTACAAATTCTAAAGATGGATAATTATCAAGGTACAGAAAATGACCTTCCTTTAGAAAATGTAAAACGTACATTGTGACACATGAATTGTGCGGGAAATTAGTTAATTTAGAGATCTCCTATGAAAACCTTATAAATAGTCACCCATATAGTCTCGATACTCTTGTATATTCATAATAAACCACCACGATTCATAAAAAATACATATAAATAATACTTGACAATCAATGCATACTGGACACAGAAAAAGGCTCTGGCAATGAACGAAAATGACAGTGTATGTAATTTTTGCACAACTTCTATTAAAATCAAATCAGAAGACTTATTCAGACTAAAAACTACGCTGAAAATGTAGCACTTCTTATTAACAGAGTAATTGCAAATTGTACGAACTATAAACTTCATCGAAAATCGGCAGAAACATAATAATTTATCACAAAACAGGATCAATATCGATAATCCTGTTATGAATGTCACAAATAGTTAAAATTATCAGTTCTATGAAAAATATATCCGCATCAAACAATTTTATTCGAATACTAAGAGGAATGTACCACGTATAATGACATTGCCATTTTTCTTAATATTCGTGTAATATTTAACGTATTTAACATTAATTAGAGAATTTGGTTTACAGTTATTATCCAGCATGAGCTCGAAATTGTTAAATAAAGTAAATATTGAGTTACTTGAAAGACAATTTCAGGAATTTTGAAATTTCCATGTTAGGGTTAGCACCTACGGGTATATGATATTGAATTATTGGCTCTTATTCTGCTGATCAGACTTATTGACTGCTAGAGTACCAAGAAGACCAGCCATAATCATAAGATTTGTCCCCTATTTACTAAATCCTCGTTTCGGAAACTGATAACCAAGAATTGGTCCGACACTACGGCAGAACAGAATCTCATAGTCTTTGTTGATGACAACAGTCCAAACCAGTGGTAGCTTCATAAGACTTTCAAAAGTGTAAAATATGGACTTAAATTGTTTTTTTATTTTATTTCAAGATGAAATAAAATTAAAAAACAATCGCATGAAAAGAAAATTTCACAGAAAAACCTTATATTTTCAATCCGGTCGTTTATTTCAGGCTGGTGAGCCCGTATAAAGTTATTATAATATACGATCAAACTAATTTAGAAGTGGAGTCACTTTATTCGAAGATATAGGAGATAGGTTCGAATTAAGTGACGCAATAATGACGACGAATATAAAATATGCAATAGTTTTTTACCTTTACCTCACAAAATACCATACAATATACAAGACAGAAACGAAACTTTATTTTCATCCCATCCCGTTTAATTGAATAACACTTGAAATTACATCAAACTAGAAAGATACTAAATAAATAAAAGAAGATAACTATAATATATTAACCAACGTTATCTACTCCAAAATTCGAACTCTTTGCACCCTAAACACTTAAAAATAAATAATTAAAACGAAAAAATATAATTAAAAGAAGTCCCTTTCTAGTTTTGTCTTCAGTACATATAGGTATTATTAAATATTAAAGTAGATGAAGCGAGAAGTTTTGGTGTTTTTAACGTACTGGATAGGTAAAGGGTTTGACATTTTTGAGACACTAGTTTTAAGAATCCCCTTTCTTAAGGATCACGGGTGTATTATAACATTTATAACAGAAATCACCATAATGTTATCCGTTTTATTTTGAACTAGTTTCATTTTAGGCAACCAAGTTTATGACGGACTTTATCATCTATGAGCATTGTGGAATCGTAGACGTAAAGACTTGGCGTTATTTGCCGAACTATAGGTATATAGTTAAATAGATGAAAGAGAGATGAGATAGATGCAAGACGTGTTCATGCAAAGTGTATTATATTATTGATTCGGTATTTCGAATAACCAATTCCATTAATATGTGGTGACCACACCAATCTTAGCAGCTTATCTTCTGGGTTCCACTTCCATGTGTCCAAACAATGGGTCCTAGAAACAAAAAAACATTATTTCAGCTAGTTCAATTGCCAACTTCACCTGGAAATGTGGAAAGCTGAGGTTTTTTTTTACTCATATGGTGTAATGGTCAAGACGTCGGCTACTACACCAAAGGTTCCGGATGTGATCCTCGGGTAATACAAACATTTGTGTGTCTGGGTATTTTCTATGTTTAAATGTTACATATTAAAAATATATAAATATGTTTATCCGGTGTTTAGTTATATTACAGATGCTTGGTTTGGGGCTAATTGGCGCTGTGTGAATGTCTAAGGATATATTTTAATTTTAAAACCTCACTAAAGAATAATATTTACATTAAAAAGAAGTCAATGCATTAAATTCTCTGACGCATAGGTTTCGTGCTTTCGTGCGATGGCATTTGTAAACTCGAAAATACACGAATCAGGAGCTTATCAAAAATTGGCCAAGCGCGAGTCGGACTCGTACGTGGAGGGTTCAACAGCAGCAAATAACATAAAATAAAATATTTTTTATTTACTTAGACACCTCCTACAACTTTAATATGAAAAAAAAGTGGTTCACCGTTTATGACGTATAAAAAAAGCTACACACCAGAAATTGTTTAAACTAAATTTCGTTGTTATATTTCATGATGATCTACATAATATATATTTTTTTATTTTATCAACCCTATAGTTTAGAAATTAGAGGGGGGTACACAATTTTTTCAACTTTGGAAGTGTCTCTCGCGCCAACTATTCAATTTATAATATAATGATATTAGAAACATCAACATCATTTTTTAAGAGCTACATATTGATACCTTACAAGGGGAGGTACGATGAAATAAAATTTTGAGTTTCAGTTCAAAGTATGGGAACCCAAAAAACTAAAATATATTATTTTTTCAAGTTTCTTGTCAAAACGTAATAGCGGTTCATAAAATACTTACAAAGTTTGAATAGAGTAGTGCTTATAGTTTCGGCGAAGTCAGGATGTGACATACAGGCGGACGGACAGACAGACAGACTTGACGAATCTATAAGGGTTCCGTTTTTTGCCATTTGGCTACGGAACCCTAAAAAGTGTGCGGCATCCGGCCGACATCAGTCTGTATCAAGGATATTAAAAGTATAGAGTGCACTTACTATGAAAATAAAAACCGTTCCCTATCTTCTAGAGAAAGAAAGGCACCTAATATTGGATGTAGTCTCACTCATAGAATAGGTCAGACAGATGATAAGCTGACGTATATAGATAATTCTCGCACGGATTAAATTCACGACTCTGCAATAAGTAAGCACTTTCTAATATATTATAATATTTTGGGTCTGCACTTGTCCACTTAAAAATCATAATTTTAAGAGCTGGCTGTAACCCTTGCTGTCTTTGATTACTACATGTACTGTCATGAAAACATGAAACTGCCAAGAGAACGTCAATTAAATTTATCTGACACTTGACAACTATCAAATCAATCCGACATCCGACGGCGGACCTCAGCTAAAAATATTATAACAATCTTTTAATTTATTCGTTATAATATTCATTCAGAAAAGTTATATTAAGATTTCAAAATAACTAAGATTAACATGTCTGCTGACAATGAAACGAGACAAGTATGTGTAAATTATATTAAATGTAAAATAAACTAGTCGCATTCTTTTCGTTAAGTACTTTGTGTTTATTTATCAATTATTGTTCGCGGAATTATAACCGTAATAAATATTGTCCGCAGGCAGAGGAGGTCGAAGCTCTTAGTTCGATATATGGAGACGATTGGATCACAGAAAGTGATATTACAAAGACTTATTCTATCAAAGTTAAAGATAAGAAAAAGGAAATATTGCTTACCGTAACAATGCCACCTGATTACCCAACGTTATCTCCTCCAAAATTCGAACTTTCTGCACCGTGGATGAACCGCAAGGATAAAGAGAAGTTGTATCAGACATTGAACGAAGTCTACCTGTAAGTACAAAATAGAAAGTTTCAAATGTTCAAGTGTTTGAGGGTAAATTCTTACAGACTGTTAAAATTCAAAATCGTTCATATTTTAAAAGTATTATTGTGGGTACATGGTTTAAAATAAAAATACAAGTATGGAACTAATTTTATCAGATTAGTTTTAGCTACTTTATAATATAAGGCATTATTTAAATAATAATTCCACACACATTATAGCCTGAAAAGCCCCAAAATCTCAGATAGCAAAAAATACCTTAATATAAAACCCTAAGGAATTGCATATCCATCTTAATGGGTATTTCACAATGTTAAGTAATACTATTCAAATAATAAATAAATTAAATTTGTTTGCACTAATTCAAAGCATAAATAAATTTTAGTTATTTTTTTAGCATATACTGATGATTAAGGTTTGTTTGAAAACTAGGTACTATTTATTGCCAGAAAGAGATCCCTTTGTGATATGTAACTCATCTCTTCACAAAATTAAAAAGCATAAAGAATAAACTTATCTTAACAAAAGATAAAATAAGAAAATACTTACAACAAAGGCACCATAGATCCGTTATTTAACAGCTTATTTTGAATGTAATTGGACTGTTATTAATGAATTCTTAAACTTATGTCTTACTTGTTATGCTAATATGAACTACTCTTTTTTATTCTATAAGATTGAATGAGTTTGAGACTCAAAATTCAAGAAGTTATATGTATTGGGACTGTTAAAATTTAACTACCACTTAACCACAATGAAGAAGTTGAAATGTGAAATGAGTATCTATCTAATTTTAGGTGTGGTTCTTTTAAAGATACCCTACAAATATTTTTATTGAAAGAACTTACCATTGTTAAAAAAAGCAATATATAAGTAATTTAATTACAATTTTAATTTAATTTAAAAAAGTATATATGAGTATATTTACTTATAATAGATTGTTGTGGAAAAAATATTGTTTATTTTTATAAATATGCCAGATAAAAATTTTGCAAATGAAATGTCATGTTTTTCAATGCTTGGAATGAAACAAATCTTTAATTGTTGTGGAAATTAAACACTAAAATGTAAGTGTAAATAATCTCTAAGAGTAAATTAAAACAATCTTGCCTATTTCATCCATTCAGTGCGACTATAGGCCAATGATGTAAAAAAGTGTATACATTTTATTCAGAACACTTTTTTCATTTGTTTGTGAGCATATCACGAGTCTATTTGTGATATGCTCACAAAACAATCGAAAAAAGTGTTCCGAATGCAGCAACACCACACATACACATATTTAGAATGAGCTTACATTTACTTAAACAAAAGCCAACAAACTGTATTTTCTTTGGCAGTTAGTTTTTGAAGCACGGATGGCATATCTACCTTTACATATACAGAATATCATTCCTTTAGGATTTATGTGAGTTTTGGTATCACATTTGGTTACATGCATTGACAATTGCACAAATCAAGCAGCATTCAAGAACATAATAAGCTGTAAGTGCTGGATACTATATAGATTTGTAGTTGCTAATTCCCACTGATCTGTATTGTGCCAGGGTATGGATTCTCTATTCAACCTATTGCAGTCCACTGCTGTACATTTTGGGGGTATGGGTTGATTTGGGTCTAATTTCCCCATAGCCACCCCCGGGGGCCTGTGACCCTGTATGTAAGATATGGGCTGTCTGATAAATAAATAAATATAAAATCCTCACTGACATTCACAAAGCGCCATCTAGCCCCAAACTAGACATTAGCCTGTATTAAAGGTTCTAAACAACGGATAAACATACGCTTTTTCTGTAAAAACATATAATATTAGAAACACCCAGACCATTACAAACAGACATGTTCATTCACACCAATGTTTGTTCTGCCTGGGGATTGAACCCAGAACCCTAGGTGTAAGAGCCTATGTCTCAACCATTACACCAGATGGTCATAAGTTGTTAATAAGCTTTTAGTCTAGCTATGTTAAGGGCACCAATACTGTCTGAAATCCACAAGCAACTTCTTGCCTACACAGGTACAACAGTCCCTTAACTTCACAAATACTGGCAGATTAAGGGCCAAGTTCAATAAAAATAAAGAATTTTAAATTTTGTTGTTTGCAGTGAAAATATTGGTGAGACAGTTATCTTCCAATGGGTGGAGGTGATTAGGGAAACATTACAAAGTTTAAAATCTCCAGAGCCACAGAAAAAAACTGTGGACGTTGAGGAAACTTTGAATTTATCACAGGTCTGTGTAAATTAATGATTAAATTATTACATCAATAATTAGCACATCATTGGTATACACCATATCTAATTATGGAATAATTTCCTTTAAGTCAAAGTAACTTTAAAAACTATAAAGATTTGGAATGATTAATTGTCATTATTATATTGAGAATAATAATACATTATTATATGTAAATGCACACTGTCTATCTCTCACACTTAATTTCCTTTTTTAGGCCTGTTGGAAGAAATTTCAGAATGAAATAAACAGTGCCTTTGTAAAAAAAATCTGTGTATCTGTATTGTATTTTATCACTGTGTGCATAAATGATTAAACAAAATAAATAATAAAGTTTCGTGTACTGTTACGTATATATCAATCAGTGATACAATTTCTTTACAATTTAAGGTTTTTATTTTCATTTACAGTTAGAAATCAACTGTCCAGAGATAACACATGGAGATACGATTGTGGACCGGAAAAGTATATTTCAAGGACATGCAGCTGAAGTCCATAGTCTTGAGGATGTCACGTAAGCTTAATTTGTTATAAACAATTAGCAAGTAAGCTTCCTGAACACATGTTATTGATAAATTGTTAAAAAACTTCAAAGGTTGCGTTACATAATACTTGAACACTCTATAAGTGAATCTGCTCACTTATAAAATCACTCACTGGTAAAATGAGGCTGAAACTGGTAGAAAATTCTAGCAGGAAAAACGCAATGGCCTGGGAGGGAATAAGACTAAGTACCAAAAAGGCTGTTTTCAATAAAATATAGAAAAAAAGTGTAAACGATTCACATGTTTTGCAGACGAAAACGGCTCATTTTTGCGTCCAAGTCATCCCCAACCATCGCGTTTTTCTGCTCAAATTTTTCATGACTGAATATAGTTGTAGGTGTAGGCCTAAGACTTAATGTGCCTAAGAACCACTGACAAGCTTTATTAATTAATCCAGCAGCTGCAGAATTTTATGGTATGATATTATTACGAAACATTACAAATACAAGAATGTCTAGCTTTACAATGAAAAAAATATTAAGTTTATTATAATAAGTATGCATTGTATGCCTCTAAAATTCGCAATAGGCCGATAAGAGACAATGTAGTTGATTTTATAATTGGCTTTACTTGAGCTCTTCCGGGACTTCTCCGAATAATTAAACATTGTCACCTTCACAGGGATTTACCCTAGTTAGAAGAACTGTTAACGACTTTGTATTAATAGGTACTTCCACAATCTGTTTTGTGTTACTAGGCCACTCACATTGTAGTCTTAATACAACAGCCATCATATTACCGGTTGTTGAGTTGTATTGGTTAAAAATTCTATTTCTACACCAAGGGTCCAAGGTTCAATTTCATGTAACACAAACATTTGTGTGCATGAACTTTTCTGTTTGTATCAGAATTATATTGTGTATAAAATTGTTTTCTTTGGTTTTATGATCTACTGTTTTGTGTGTTTGCATTGTTTCAAATTGTTGCTTTTATTTTTCTTAGTCACTACTTTTTGTGTAGGTATAATTTGTTTATTGGACGAATAAATGTTTATTCTTTCTTCTTCATTTCTATAAAAAATAATATTAGTGACATATACACCGGTTATCGTTTTGTGGCAGTATTTTGCACGTCTGTCTTTCGGGATGAGGGCACTGAAGCTAGTAAAATTACAGGGTATAAGAGACCTAACATCCCTTGTCTAGGATGACGGCCGCAGTGCGGCATTAATGGAGAATAATAACTGTTTATCAGTTTTTGGTCTCAATCAACGCTGTTTTGATATGGTCAGGCGTATCACTTATCAGGTGAGCGTCTTGACCGTTGTGTACACTTAGTAACATAAATCACTACGGTCAAGCCGGCCTATGTCATGTACCTAATAAAGGTAAGGGTTAACAGAAATTTACCAGGGTTTCTGTTAAATTTCAGTGCGGTGTTGACGAAGTTGAAGCAGAACAAGAAAGTAGCGAACGCTTTCCACAACATGTACGCGTATAGAATAGAGCGTAAGACGGCAAAGGGTACGAGTATGCTGCAAGATTGCGATGATGACGGGGAGGCGCACGCGGGCGGCAGGATGCTGCATCTGTTACAAATATTAGATCAGAAGAACACCCTTGTTGTCGTGTCTAGATGGTAAGTAGTCCCAATGACTGACAATAATCAAGACACAATTGAAAATCTTTTGTTTATGACGCTTTATGGCGTCTCTGTTGGTCAAAGGGTTAACACTTGTAATTATTGTGTTACAAGCTCCTCGCTCGAATTGGGCCTGGATGGCGCTGTGTGAATATTTATTTGATTGATCTTTCACAAAACTCATAAATAATTTGTGGGAAAAATCTAAAAACGTCGGTAGGATAATAATAACAACTATTGTTACGGATTTAGTACGTAAAATTAGATTTGAATTTATTCATTAGAACCTACTTTTAATTACCTCTTTTCCAAAATTGTAATTTCAATGGTTTATGTTTGAAAAAAAAAATTATTTATTACTAAAGAAAGAAATACGTTTAAATACGTTTGGCAAAAACATACAAAAAAAATACAAATAAATGCCAAGTAGGACCTCATCTCATCATTTTATTAAATGGGAGAGAATCGCGAAAGCTTTAGGCTATATTGAGTACAATTTTGACAGTTTACTTTGTAATAACATGAAACTACCTCCGTAGTGTAGTGGTTGGTATTGGTTTTAGATAACTACATGGCCCGGGATCATTCGACTCAAACGAGGCAATCATTTGTTTTTTTATCTTCAATAGACATACATTTGACCGCCATCTCACCTGATGGTAAGAGATGATGCGGCCGAGGATGGATCATGCCTGTCTAGAAACAGCCTGTTCACTCTTGCCTTGAAGATGGCCAGGTTTTGCTTGAGGAACACACAAGAAGGCAACGAGTTCCATTCCTTTGCAGTGCGCATTAGAAACAAGGCACCATAGTGACATGTTTTTCATAAAATTTAAGCAGGCTGTGACATGTTTTTCATACAACTTCATTGTCTTTCAGGTACGGTGGAATCCAGCTGGGTCCAGATAGGTTTAGACATATAAATAATGCTACGAGGCAAGCTATCGAAGCAGCAGGTCTATTAAAAAAATGACATTAGTTTTAGCAAAGAATATGATTTAAATTGGGCAATCATGAAGATTTTGTTATAAAAAAATGTCGCCCTTTGAATCTCTTAATCATTACGCGGAGCACTTTTCAAATGACATTAACGTTGCCAAGTCGAAATGTGCTTAGATTTAATTGTAAAAGTACATAGTATATTATGTTGATTATTTGTTAAGAATTTTCTTATTACGATTATCATAAGACTTATTAAAAGTGATGTTTAAAAATAAATGTTATAGTATCTACTCAACATATTTGATTTATCAACAACTGTTTTATTTAGGAAGAATTACGCTTTTTTATTTATGGTTCCGATGAGTATTCTATTTGTGTATTTATATTATAGTTTATATTTTTGTATTTATGTTATATTATATACATTATCTGTGTATGTACTATATATTTTAACTGTGTATGTACAAAAGTACGGAGGAGCCTGTCTCTCATAACATAGGGGGACCTTTTATGGGTTCTCCCATAATATTTATTGTGAAATTATTGCAAAAATAAATCTTTACAAAAATATAACTTTAAAAAGTTTAAGTATTACAAGGTTTTAAAATAAATCTATACACAATATACCATAAACAATAATATAATATCACATTTAAAACACACATGATTACAAGTCCCATTATTATGTTATCTTTTACTATTCCTTCCATTATTGTCAGCAGTTTTCACTGTTATACACTTCTTGTCCAAATATTTCAATAGATCCTGGAACAAATTAAATAAATGTTATGTTACTCATTACCTCAAATCTAAGCTCTTTAATCAATTGGATTCCCTAGAGATCAATCAATCAAAATCATTTATTGCAACTGTAGGAAAGCATACAAATATGGGTCTGAAGTCTCATAGTTCAATGTTCGAATTACGGCGTCCAGTAACTTAATATTCAGTCAGTAGTATATTCAGTCAATAGTGACTGCTGAGTTTCTTGCTGGTTTCTTCTCAGTGAAAAACTACCTCTCGAACCAGTGGTAGCTTCATTTGACATTCATAAGTGTTCTGTAAGGACCTAAACTGAATGAACACTTCATTTTCAGTACTGCCTGTCTCAAATCTTACTCACTCAATAGTCCGGTCAATTTAGACCAAAAATGAGAGTGAAGTTACAAAGTCCCAACAAGCTGAATTTTTGTGAAGTTGTTCAAAACATAATTATAAACAATGTCTGGAAGTTCCCCATCATTCCCCTGTAAGGAAAAAAATTAATTCAAAGTCAAAGGTCAAAAAAATGAGTTTTTCGCGATTTCCAGCAAAACGGTAAGTTTTATCATAATAGTACTTCAGACAAAAATTGTAGATCATAAAATTATCTATAAAAAATGTATCAATACTTTTTTTCTTACGAGCCACCGTTTCTGAGATATAACGATTCTAAAAGTTATAAAAGTTGTTATCGTCATAATTTTTTTGACCTTTGACCTTGAATTAAATTTTTTCCTTACAGGGGAATGATGGGGAACTTCTAGACATTGTTTGTAATTATGTTTTGAACAACTTCAAAGAAATTCAGCTTGTTGGGACTTTATGTAACTTCGAATGTCTAAATTGACCGGACTACAATACTCAGTACTGCTTGACTATTTATTTATCCAACAAAACAAACACTATACAATGATAATCTTCATTATTAGCACATTTTACGTCCCCACAGAGGGGAACGAGCCTACCCGTAATGGGTGTATTATAGGCCTTAGTCGTCGCGGCACACGGGCCCATTGTGGGTTGGACGACTTCACTAACAACCCTTGAATCTCATCGCATGCGTACGCAGGGTACCGACGCTCTTATGGTGAAGGAAAACTTCACCATAAGAACGTCGGATAATGTACATAATATAACTTTCGAGAATTTCGATAACACATTGGTACTTGGCGGGATTTGAACCTGCACCCTCGAGATAGCAAGGCAACAGTCCATACTAATGAACTACCGATGCTCAATTATAATTTTAAATCTATGAAAACACGAATGTAGTGTTCCCTTATTTAAACTTATATAACACTACAAACTAATATATAAAGCTGAAGAGTTTGTTTGTTTGTTTGAACGCGCTAATCTCAGGAACTACTGGTTCGATTTGAAAATCAATTGCATCATTTGCGAAGGTGTTTTCATAAATACGATAATAATCCATATCCAAATAAATACTTGTAAACAAAATTGCCATGCACATCATTTAACTTAAATGAATATCTTATGAGATATAGTTTTAACTCACCTATATAAACGAAGTAGCGGGTTAAAGAGAGCGTTAGGCCAAAGTAACTATTCCACGCGGACGAAAAAAAAATCGCACGCGAAAGCTAGTATGTATGATAATTTAAAAAAACGATGCTTTCATACCTTGGGATCGTACCGGTATCCACTTGCGACCAGCTCCTTATGTACAACGTCGATGTTTATTGGCTCGTACTGCAGTATCGCTTCACGAAGTTTCCGTCTACACGACACATAGTTGTGGAAAGCTATATGCAGTGGCACTCTACAGGAATGTAGCTGAAAAAACAAATTATGTACATAATACCAATTAATTGTTTCACCGACGTGTATGGCCCAGTCTTGTTAAACATAATCATCATCAGCTCATTAAACGTCCCCACTAGGGCACGAGCCTACCCGTATAGGGTGATTAGGCCTTAGTCGTCCACGCGGGCCCAGTGCGGGTTGGTCGACTTCACGCACAACCTTTGAATCTCTCGCAGGCGAGCGCAGGTTTCCTCATGATGATTTCCTTCACCGTAAGAGCGTCGGATAACGTACATATATTTGTCGAAATCACGTTCGTACGTGGCGGGATTTCAACAACACCCTCCGGTAGGAAGGCGACAGTCCACACCATTATGCCACCGACGCTCTAACTTAGCGTTAAATGAATGGCGGTCGTATTAAATAAATTTGATCAAATAAGATTTACATACCTTAGCTTTCTCTCGTTTTTGAAACACCCAGTCTTCCTGAGGCAAAAGATCTCTCTAATATCCGGTAAATTCTTTGTTATTTCATATATATTATCAATAGCATCATTGGACTTTTTCATTTCATCAGTCTTTAGTTTCGTTGGCGATTTCATAAATTTTCGTGTCGGTTCTACTTTTTTTGGGGACTCTATTATCTGTGGTGATGGTACATTTGAAGGTTTCCTCCTTTTGGATGGAGATGGGTGTCCTTCAGGGCATGTATCTACTACTGGATGTGTCTGATGGTATAAGTGTGTTAATAGTTGAATGGCTGAAATATTAACAAATTTCATTAATAAAGAACATCTTTACGCACAAATACAATAACATGGAATTTGCTTGTATACTAAACTATGAATCAAACATACCTATTTACTTTATTTTCGTAAATACATACTTATCATAGATAGAACAATACAATATACAGAGCAATACAAACAGACATGTTAAGTACACAGAGCAATACAAACTTGTTATATAAATATGTTTAGTCATGGTATCTATCACTTTGTCTAGGGTTGAACAATGATATTCTGTATATATAAAGGTAGATACGCCACCTGTATACAGTTGTAAGCTCTTTGTTTAGGTAAATGTACACTCATTCGAAATATGTGTATGTATGTTTTTTTTTACGAACTGACTACTGCTGTTAGCCGCAGTTGGCCTTTACAGCTTCACCGGGCAAGTGGCGAGCGCAGATGGCTCTCAGCCTTAAATGTATGTATGCTGTCACTGCATTCGGAAAAAAACATCGGTTGTTTTGTGAACATATCACGAATCTATACTTTTAGCATCATTGTGGTTGACATAAATAAGTTAAAGGAATGATAAACTCTCTTACCTCTTTTCCGTTTGAATGGTTTTAATCCATATTTGTCCAATTCCTTATTCCTCTCAGGGGTATTCATGGATGCATAATCTACATTGGGGTAACTTGGTCTGTTTTCACTATGTATTCCGTATTTTGAGGTGTATTTATAGTACAGACATTTATATTTGTAGTTTTAAAAGGGGTGGACAATGTATCTTTATTACATCCTATTGGGTGTTTATCAATCTCACCTATAAGTCTGGTCTCTTTTATATCTGGATAACTGTTCATCATATTAACATCTGGTAAAAAACTTTCTCTCTTAAACTTAGTTTTAGAAAAAATCACTTCATTTGTTTCAGGGAGATTGTCTGATTTTCTGTCATTCCATTGTTTCTGATCAGTTATACTATCCAAAACAGATGTGCCACCAAAATTAATATCCCAAGCTAAATCTTTATGCGATTTATTAATAGAATATTCCAATTCTTGATCATAAATATTAAAATTTGAATCTTGGCTGCCAGATTGTGGTTTATCATCAATTTCATCAGTTAGAGTATTCAATGTTTTACGTTGTCCTTCTTCTTCATAGTTTTTATTATGTTGTTTTGTAACATTATCAAATAAATCATCATAATCTATAGAAACTTCATCCTTTTTTCCTAAACCTGCTTGTATAAAAGGTGCTAAATTAGTTTCATTAAATGGAGTATTGTTCCCTTTTTCATTTGATGAATTAGAAGTCTGAGTCAAATCAATATCCTCTTCAGGATTTACATTAATTGAATTGCCACTACCACAGATTTTTATTTTGTTTGAATTTTCTATAATCAAGTCATCTGAGTGATTATGTACAAAATCATCAAAGAAACTATGGCTTCCTGAATTTGAAACTGGTGATTGAGTCAAATCCAAAACATCATCTTGAGTCTTACTGTAAATAGGTTCTTCTGAATTTACTAAGACATCATCAATTTTCAGTTCCTCTTCAGATCCCTTAATACCAATTTCTTCATTATTTAAAAGTATAGTCTCATCTAATGACTTATTATTACCACTAATATTTACAAATGGTAACTCATCTTCTGAATCAGAAGATTGTAATATATCTATCGCTTCACTTGTATTGCCTTTGAACAATCCATCAACCAAACTTACTTCACTATTCTCATCATTTCTCTGTGTAAGATCTACTTTTATAAACACATCCATCGTTTTAGCAACACACTCAGTGATTTCCATGTTATCATTTGTAATTTGAGTCAGATTTGTTTGCAATGACCCTGATAATAAAACTTGTTTAGTAATAAGGTTGAATTCATCTGAATCTGCTACACATTCAGTTATTTCCATTAAATCATTAGAGTTCCTTTGTGTATTATTTTCTTGTGAAAATGGAGTTTCAACTTTAGTTCTGCAAATTGTTAGATCAATGCTATTGGTAGCACAGTCTTTTGTTATGCCCAAATTCTTTACCTCCAAAACATGTACATCAAATTTGTCTTGGTCTTTACAAATTGTTTGAAATTCATCTGCTCCTGTTAAATCTATACTTGAAATATTACCTTCCTCTTCTTCACTATGTCTTATACTCTGTCCGGGTAGCAATCTTTAGCTTGATCACAAATGGCAGAGTATCATCCAAGATTTCAGACCTTTCATCAAAAATATCTGGAGAACAACTTCTAATTTGACATGACATAGTCAGACAGGTATTATTACAACTTTTATCATACAAATATAATGATTTTGTTGTAATATCTGAATTTTTGATTTTGGGGCCTGGATTTTCTTTGTCTAAATCTTCAATCACAATTACAGGAGAATTATTTGAGACTGACCTAACTTTTTTTTCAATAATATTTTTAGCTGACTTTAAGGTTCCACTTAGAACTACATCAAGCTCATCTTGTGAGCAGTCAATTTCACTAAAGTTCATTGTTAAAGTTTGTTCAGCTTTAGGACTTTCTGGTCTTCCTGGAATATTAGCCCAATCTCTGAACAAGCTACCTTTACTGGAAGATTTCTCTACTAGATTATCTACATAAAAACTTTCATTGTTTCGTATTTCTAAATATAAAATACTTGTAGCCAAGTAATACAATTTCGCATCAGACAAGTTTGTATGCAGATTTTTTTTACTTGGATGACTAATACTTTCAAATATAATTTGAGCATATTTATCACTGATGATTTGTTGTTTCTCTTGACTGCTGGACAATAGAAGTTTATAGTCCTTTCTACTTTTCTTTTGCCTTTTTTTACTTGTTATTTTTATTTCTGGTACTTGAAAGCCATACTGTTGTAATGTTGTCCTGATTTTTGCAGAACTATTTTTTGTATTACTGGAAGTGCATTCTGATTCATCATCATTTTTATCAGTTGGTTGAATTGATTTTGATAAAGCAATTGCCAACTGTAATTGCTCAGCATCAATATCAACACCAGACTGCCTACAAACTTCCGAAAACTGTTTTGTGTATGTTATAAGCTCATTATTTTTTGGTTTCAGGACAGATCTGATATCTTTCTGGCCTTTTATACGCTTTGTTGATTTCTTAGCTTTGATTTTACTAGTGGTGGATTTGGATGAGATTTAGGCCTATGTATCCAGACTTCTTTTGTTTAAAGTCTGAACTCTCATCCATAACAGAATTACTTGAAAAGTACTTGCTTATAACTTTATTAGGACTATTGCTGGCAACAATTGAAACCATATTAAATTACATATATAATTTATTCAATTCTAAATAACTTAATAATAGTGGTGAAGTTCACCTACCTATTTACACTATCTTTGCTCATAACTTTGTTTATACATCTGGTCTGTCAAGTCTAGAAAACTCCTCTTCATGCTTCTTGATTATGGTCGTAGACCTGTTTGGTAGACCACTAGCAATCATGAGCCTCCTTTCTACTTCTTCTATTGGGTCCTCGTACAAAACTTCACAGGCTTTTCTTAGATTTTGTGTAAAACTTGTGTAACTGAAAATGCAAACTTAGTAAAAATAACCTCAAACAAACTTTATTAAAATTGGAAATTTCTTTTTAATGACTTACTGAAAAAAGACACCACTAAGCATTCCCAAAGTGAGAATTCCTACGCCAATTATGTTTCTAAATTTACCAGCAGGTGTTCCTTTTATTTTTCTAGGCTTCCATTTTGACGTATCCACTCCGATAGCCA
>PQWD01004502.1:0-23819 GCA_019425675.1 Leucinodes orbonalis
ATATATGTACCTATCTAAAACGTTCACGGACAGCCAACGCCTTCAGACGTCATACCAATAACTATATTGTATAACATATTATTAAATTTAATTTTGTATATTTAAGTATCTAATATGTTAAAATCATAGGTACTTTTGTTGATAATTTGACGTATTTTAATCTATTTTTGACCATTTATTATTATTTTGATCGTATCTACGAGACGGTTTATGTTTTCGCAATGTTCCAATGTTTGTTATGTTTTTTGCGAACTGACTACTGCTGTTGGCCGCAGATCCCCTTTATAGCTTCACCGGGCAATTGGCGAGCGCTGATGGCTCTTAAAATTTACACAACGAGCCTAAGGGCGTCCCTTTGTGGGACTCGAACCTCGGCAAGGTGTCGTTTTGGGAAACTATTAGTCGTTATGTGAATTAATGCAATAAATGAATCCATACTAACTGATACTAATATTATAAATGTGAAAGTATCTCTGTCTGTCTGTCTGTTTGGTTCGCTTTCACGCCTAAACAGCAGAACGGATTTTATTAAAACTTGGTATGTTGTTAGAAGGTAACCTAGAATAGGTTTTAGGCTACTTTTTTCCCGTTTTCACCCCCCACTTCCCTAAAATGGGAGTTGGAAGTTTGTATGGAACATTCCGCAATTTTTGTAGTACGACGCTGAAATTTAGTATGCGGACTATTTGTCAGAAACGAAAAAATATGGCATAATTGTTTTTTCAAAAATCCACCCCCAAACCCTTCAAATAGGGAAGGAAGTATCATATCCGATTTTTCGCAGTTTTTTAAGGTAGAAAGCTAAAAATTATTTTATATGTATATATATTTATACATAAATATATATAATATATATATATATATTATATTATTATAGTACGTTTATTCGATAACATAGTGAGGAACCTACGCACGCTGAAGTAATTCAAAAGTTGGGCGTGAAGTCGGCAATTCGCACTGGACCCACGTGGACGACTAAGGCACACCCTTAGGCCTATACGGGTAGGCTCGTGACAACCAGTGGGGTCGTTTAGTGTGCTGATGATGGTAAAAATAATACCTGTGGCATACTCACGTCATATGACACAGAGATTACGTAGATAGCACGCTATAACTCCTACTTCCTGAAGTACCATATGTCACTAATGCATATAACCATCTGAACAGCAAGCGGAGAAGTGCGTCGGTAGCTTATTAGTATGGACTTTGCCTTATGATCTGGAGGGTGCAGGTTCAAATCCGCCACGTACCAATGTATTTTCGCATTTTCGAAGTTATAATATGTACGTTTGTCCGACGGTCTTACGGTGAAGGAAAACATCGTGAGGAAACCTGCGCACGCTGAAAAAGTTCAAATGTTGTGCGTGAAGTGGTCCAATCGGCCCGCGTGGTCCTATACACCCTAAACGAGTAGGCTCGTACCCCTCGGTAGGGACGTTTAATGAGCTGATGACGGTAAAAAACCCGTAGATGATATATAGACCTAAGATGTCCACACGAGCCCAGTACGGATTGGCTGACGTTACGTACAATGTCCGAATCTCTTCGCAGGCGTGCGCAGATTTCCTCATGACGTTCTCCTTCACCATAAGAGCGTTATATAAACATCAAATTACAAAAAATCAAAATATGGTACGTGGCGAGATTAGAACCTGCATCCTCCAGGTCGGAAGGCAACAGTCAATACCAATGAGCCACCGACGCGTTTGAATGCATTTTAAAAAATTTAAGGTTTCTAACTTGCCCGCCTTCCGCGAGAAGGTGTTAAATTTGTAAACACTCACTGCGGGTTGCGCAATTTTGGTTTTACAGCGTCAATCCATGACCACGAGAAATAACTTCAAGACGGCCCCAAAATGCTGACGTTTCATTATGATTTGATACGATTAAATTGCCACTTCGTAATTACAAGAAGTTATGTATTTACAAAAGAAAATCTCGCCTAAGATTTTTCGAAGGTATGAGGTATAAGATCACATTTATGAAGAATCTATTCGAGTTTACGTCCTATTTGTTTATGAATGCGGTACATAATTATGTAATAGAAACCACACCCTAATAAAATGGAAAAGACATAGCTACAATTTTTGTTGAATTGTAGTGGGTTATTCTTCAAGTAGAGCGTCGGTGGCTCAGTGGTGTGGACTGTCGCCTTCCTACCGGGAGGGCTGAGGTTCAAATCCCGACACGTACCAATGTATTTTCGAATTTTCGAAATATATATGTACGTTATCCGACGCTCTTACGGTGAAGGAAAATCGTGAGAAACCTTCATGCACGCCTGCGAAGAGATTCGAAGGTTGTGTGTGAAGTCATCCAGTCGCACTGGGCCCGCGTGGACGACTAAGGCCTAATCACCCTATACGGGTAGGCTCGTGCCCCTCGGTGGGGACGTTTAATGAGCTGATGATGATTCTTCAAGTGACCATGTACACTGCGTTCGAGTATGAAAAATAGTGTAATATTTGATGTCAGTAGCTATTGCCATTAACACAAGGCTTTCTGCTTTATGCTAATATTTCAAGGAAACAAGATAATAGTGAAAAATATGATAGGTACTAACAGCTGTTACGAAATGTAAATTGAAATTAAGTTTGGAAAATATTTGTCAAGCTTAAATTATGTAAATAATGGATATATTTTTTATTATATTTGTTATTGATATAAAACAGGCCGTTAGTATATTATATTCACTTTATAACCTATCGCCGTTCACATTACAGAAAATTACAAAAAATAAGCCCCTACACCGTGAAAAAGTCAGTCCTCCCAACTCTAACTCCCCACTCATCATCATCATCATCAGCTCATTAAACGTCCCCACCGAGGGGCACGAGCCCACCCGTATAGGGTGATTAGGCCTTAGTCGTCCACGTGGGCCCAGTGCGGATTTTCACTCCCGATGATCGCCAGGAAGGAACCCACACACAATGGATTTTTTTCGAAATTACTGCTGTTGGCCGCATATGGCCTTTACAGCTTCACCGGGCGCGTGGCGAGCGCAGATGGCTCTCAGCCTTGAACATTTACTCAAGTCTAAGGCGACCCAGAGTGGGACTCGAACTTCGTCTTAGTGTCAAGTATATGTTTGGAGAGATAAGCGGCCCGGCACATGCTATTGATTGTGACGCTTTAAGTCGATCTGGCCGTCAAAGAGTTAAAGGGGCAACGTGTGCGTTGCTGAGCTTTACGAATGGAAAGGGAAAAGATAATATAGGGAAGAAGAAAAAGTGGAGATTACCTCACTCACTCGGTAAAACGGTTCTCTTATCATCACCAGCCCATCGAGGGGCATGAGCTTACTTGTACGTAGGTGTTTAGGCCGTAGTCGTCCACGCGGGCCCATTGATCTGAGCTTAATATACGTTCTCATGCAGGCACGTAGAAACGAGCCTACCCGTAAAGGGTGTATAGGCCAAAATCGTCCACGCGGGCCTAGTGCGGATTGGCCATTTCTTTCATAAGTTTTACTTCACGCACAACCTTTGAATCTCCTTGTAGGCGTGCGCTTGTTCCCTCACGATAGTTGGCTTCGCCGAACGAGCGTCAGATAAACGTACATACGATTTCGAAAATTCTAAACATTAGTACGTGGCGAGATTTGAACCTGAACCCTCCAGGTCGGAAGGCAACAGTCCACACCATTGAGCTACCGACGAGATTAATTTCATTTTAAAAAGTTGCTTGAAGTTACCAAATTGCCCGCCCTCCGCGAGAAGGTGTAAAATTTGTAAACACTCACTGCGGGTTGCGCAATCATGAGCCTTCTTGTACGTGGGTGTTTAGGCCGTAGTCGTCCACGCGGGCCCAGTGTGGATTGGCTAACTTCACCCATAAGATTTGAATCTCTTCGCAGGCGTGCGCAAGTTTCCTCACGATGTTTTCTTTCACCGTAAGAGCGACGGATAACGTACATAAAACATACGCCAAATACATTTTTTCATCTGTCTGCCTGTTTATTTTTGGGAATCTCAGAAATAGCTGGACAGATTTGGACGGGACTTTTTTTGGTAGTAGCTGGTGTAAAATAAAGTTAAGCTACTTTTATTCTCGAAAAAACCTTTTTATTCAGAAAAACGCCTTGCGTGAGTTTTGCACTTTAACGTGACTTAACGAATAGTTTTAAGGTTATATTCTCCCGCAGGGGAATATCTCTATCGGGGAGCAGCTATCCATACTAATATTATAAATGTGAAAGTATCTCTGTCTGTCTGTTTGTTACGCTTTCACGCATAAACGGCTGAACGGATTTTATTGAAACTTGGTATGTTGATAGAAGGTAACCTAAAATAGGTTTTAGGCTACTTTTTGTCCCGTTGTCACCCCCACTTCCCTAAAATGGGGGTTGGAAATTTTTATGGAACATTCCGCAATTTGTGTAGTACGACGCTGAAATTTGGTATGCGGACTATTTGTCAGAAACGAAAAAATATGGCATATTTTTTTTTTCAAAAATCCACCCCCAACCTTCAAATAGGGGAAGAAGTACCATATCCGATTTTACACAGTTTTAAGGTAAATTTCATTGAAACTTGGTATGTTGATAGAAGGTAACCTAGAATAGGTTTAAGGCTACTTTTGTCCCGTTTTCACCCCCACTTCCCTTAAATGGGGTTGGAAGTTTGTATGGAACATTCCGCAATTTTTGTAGTACGGCGCTGAAATTTGGTATGCGGACTACTTGTCAGAAACGAAAAAATATGACATATTTTTTTTAAAAACCACCCCCCAACCCTTCAAATAGGGGAGGGGGAGATATCAGATTTTCACAATTTTAAGGTAGATTTTATTGAAACTTGGTATGTTGAGTGAGGAGTGAGAAATATATATATGTATTTTTTTATTGGAAATGGACTACTACTACTTTTAAGTTGGGGGGGGGGGGATACTTTGTATAGTGATATGAATATTGATACATACATCCAATGTATAGTGTTATATATAAATATGTATATATATTTTTGCAGAAATTTACCCCAAAACCTTTATACTGATATATGTATGCTGTTTTTTTTTCGACAATAGACCAGTAAACCTTTAAAGTTGGGGGGGAATCCTATGTATAGTGATACAAATATTGGTATATAATTTTTTGTTCCAAATTAACGCCAAAACCTTTTAAATTGTATTCTTTGTATAGTGATAAATATATATATATTTCCAGAAACAGAATCCAAAACATTTAAAGAGGGGGGGGGAGGTGATCCTATGTATAGTGATATATATATATATATATACATTTTTTTTTCGGAAATGGACTCCTAAACCATTAAAGTTGGGCGGGGGATTCCTATATGAATACATATATATAATTTGTATTTTCGGTAGTGGACCCCAAAACCTTTAAAGTTGGGGGGTTATCACAGTTTACAAGGTAGAAAGCTAAAAATAAGTATGAGGCCTATTTGTCACGAATAATAATGTTGCATATTTAAGTTTTTGCAAATCTGCCCTTAAAGCCTTAAAAAAGAGGTAATTGATATTTGACTTTTCCCAGTTTTTAAGGTTAAAAGCAAAAAATTGGTAGGTATGCGAAGCGAAAAAGAAGAAGAAGAAGCAGTGTTAAAATTATTCTGTTTTCGTTACCAGGAAAGTGGAGCCATGTTATCCCGAATTAACGCGGGCAAAGCCGCGGGCAAAAGCTAGTACTACATATATCTGTATGTCATGATAAAAACATGTGATTATGGATTGAAAACTAAATACTACGGAAAAAAATGTTTTCTTTCAAATTATATCCGCACATACAATTCTCTATTCTCAATTTTCATCTGTGTAAACAAGTAGGATATATAAATACAAAATGAACTGGTGTTTCACTTCAAATTTCGGCTAGAAATTAGCCAAGCATAATGTTAGGGACAACATTTTTTCTTGTCTCAGTGGGTTTAGTGGTTGGAAATACGTATTATGATTCATACTACCAATACCCTATAAGTACGACACAGTTCAACCAATACGTAGCAAATGGCACTGCTGAGTAAGTATTTTTCTTTATTTATATATTAGCACTCTTAAATCGTCCGTGGCTCATTGGTGTGGACCTTCCAATCTGGAGAGTGCAGGTTCAAATCCCAACACGGCCAACGTTTTTTCAAATTTTCAAAATTAGAAGTACTCCTAACTAACCCTCTTACGTGAAGGAAAACATCGTGAGAAAACCTGCACGCCTACGAATTCAAAGTTTGCGTGAAGTAGGCCAATCGCACTGGGCCCGCGTGGACGACTAAGACTTATACATGCACCCTACACGGGTAGGCTCGTGCTCCTCGGTACTTAAAATGAGCTGATGATGATGATGACATTATTAACAATGTTCGTTGCTCGTCAATGCCAATGAGGGCGTCCTACGTTATGCTTACGTATGTATATTTTTGCACAACCTCGGTGAGGTTGCCATCGACGTATATCGGTTGTGGCATGAAATGGTCATATAACAACAATTAACGCGTACAGAATCATGCCAAGCTAAATTCCAAATAATTGAACAATATATATTGCACCTTTTATATTATAGGGGCACATTCCAAAAACATGATTGTTGGGAAAACGCTTTGAAGATTCTGAGCAGAAGCGCTCACAAAATTAGTCATAAATAAATTTAAAAAATAATTGCAAAATAATAGAATATTATAAGAGTATGTCCGTTAGTTATGAATTACTTATCATGTATTAAGTTTATCCAGCATTATTGAAACGACACACTACTCAGAAATATGAAAAAGGCATAAACTAAGTTTTCGCGGCTTCATTGCTCGTTCTGACTCTTTCTATCAAGAGCGTCATGTAGATGTGTTGATTTTGGGCTCGTGTTTAAGTAAAACTAAAAAATGATCTTTTTGGTGTGCCCCTATAGTATAAAAGGTGCGATATATTACACTCAGCTTATCGATTATGTAACCTGTACGATACAAGTAGGTTATAATCGTTTCTTTGTCATAAGTTAGCAACCAAATGTTAATAAATTATTAGTCACGCATATCAAGGCTGATTTTAATATTAATTATGCGGAACGTTTAGTTTTATTATACAACCCATATGGTGAAATGGTTGAAACGTCAGCTTTTACATCAAGGGTTCCGTGTTCGATTCCCGGGCAATATACATACACATTTGTTTGTATGAACATGACTGTTTGAATTGTCTAGCCAGATGCTTCTATGTAATATATGTATGTATTTAGCAAAAAAAGTAGTAGGTATGTTTATATTGGCGACTCACGACGACCATTTGGTAGTGGTTGAGACGGCGACTACTGCACCAAGGGTTCCGGTTCAATCCCCGGCAGTACAACATTTATGTGCATGAACATGTCTGTTTGTAATGGTCGGGTGGTTTCCTATGTATAATATGTATGTTTTTACAAAAAAATAATATAAGTATGTTTATCCGTTGTTTAGTACCCATAATTCAGGCTTCACGCTTATCTTGGTGCTAGATGGCGCTGCGTGAATGTCGGTAGATATTTATTTATTAATATGTTGTTCAGTACCCATAATACGACCCAAACTAAAATTTGAACTCAGTGGCGATATGTGAATGTATATTTACAGAAACTGCACGGTCCTAGTAGCCCCCTGCAATGAGTCAGAGCCAAGACGCATTGACGGAACATGCAACAATTTGAAGAATCCCGCGGCTGGAGCAGCTAGAACACCATACTACAGAGAGCTGCCAGCTGACTACAATGTCGTCAACTTTACTGGTAATAATAGTTTTTACCAATGCAATGCCTTTTTAACCCATTGAACGCTAATGACACCTCAGGCGTTAGAAACAATAGATTTTCTTTTGTGTCTGGATTCCTGGCCTTCATTCCTTCAAAGGGTCAATACTACGACGTATGTTCATATATTATCATCAGAAATATGATCGTAGGGCAAAACTACTGAAAATAATTACACACAATCGACAGTAAAAAAAAAATGGCGCTAATAAGATGGATGCCATGTAGTAAAATTACCGTTTTTTTTTAATTGACTACAGCTGTTGTCGCAGATGGCCTTTACAGCTTCACCGGGCGCGTGGCGAGCGCAGATGGCTTTCAGCCTTAAAATTCACATAACGAGCCTAAGGGCGTTGTTTAAGAGAACCTATAAGAGGACTATCATCTGTCATCTTGGATGACGGCCGGGCAATGTTGATGGGAAATAATGACAAGGTACACTGATAATCATTCTTACCACCAGGGTCTCAATTCCGAATTCAATGCGCTAATAGGACACAATTTTGCACTCATTCCTTATTTATGGTAGATTTTAATTGATCAACCATTAGATAGTTCAATCTATAAAATTTTAAATATAATAACAAGTACGCAGGTAATTAAGTAATTGAATTGGCCGTCCCGTTCATTTTTTACGCAAAAAGTTTAATGAAAAAAAAAGAAAAGAAAGATTTCATCATCATCAGCTCATTAAACGTCCCCACCGAGGGGCACGAGCCTACCCGTAAAGGGTGATTAGGCCTTAGTCGTCCACGCGGGCCCAGTGCGGATTGGACGACTTCACACACAACCTTCGAATCTCTCGCAGGCGTGCATGAAGGTTTCATCTCAATGTTTTCCTTCACCGTAAGAGCGTCGGATAACGTACATATATTTTCGAAAATTCGAAAATACATTGGTACGTGTCGGGATTTGAACCTCAGCCCTCCTTCAGATAGGAAGGCGACAGTCCACACCACTGAGCCACCGACGCTCAAGAAAGATTTATTTGGCACAAAATTAAAACAACAGATAGGTAACAGAAAATACTAAAGTGTCAAACAGGATTATAAACAGAACTACTATGGAATAATTCCTTAATCGGAAGGCCCCGCATCGTTAATCTCCCAATAGCCCATGCTGCGTGGTTATTAATTGATACAATTCATTTCAGATTGGCAAACCCAGATTAGCTAGTCCGGCAATCCTCTACCGCTATGCAGGAAGGTCCGTACCCACTCTCGTCTCCGGAGGGGAACGTCCCTGATGCGTCGATCACCCATCTTGCTGCTCATATCTTAGTTTTCTTCGCAACGGACATCACTAACACAAGAGATACAGTAAGTTAAAAAAAAAATGATCATCTTGTAAGAATAGGAAAAAAATTTTTTGATTACATGGAATCTATACTAGATGCCTTAACTATAGCATTGCTGAGTGGGTATTATTAGTCTATTAGTTTTTAGTCGTACAAATAAGTAATTAATTTGTATTTGAACCTTGAACAAAACTCTATTTGACTGATTGAAACAGAAATTAGTTACGTTTGAAAATGCTCATGTCAAATTTATTTGGGGATCGTTAAAGACTGCATTCCGTCACTTTTTACTTTTAAGCACTTTTAACAGTACCTTCATGATGATATTGCAATGTAGTATTATTTTATTTTATTTTATTTTTTTTTTATTTATTTATTTGGAAAACAACAGCTTCAAAACAGTAAAAAAACACAATAATAACAATAAGCCAATTACAGGTCTTCACTCATAGTATATAATGAAATCAACTTAACTACGATAACAACAATCACAAAAAATAACAAAACAATAACATATATATCAATATATATATGCACATATATACATACGTACACACAAAAACCTATACATTGAAGAATTGCCCACTTAATGCTTTCCTCGCCGCAACCACACTAGTGTTAAATAGGTCTAAGTCAACAGATTTAGCTACTTCATTAAAAATTATCACAAAGCACGCCACAAGTATTCATTTGTCTGTAGTTAGTTCGCGACATTGGAAGAACAGTAACGTGTTGTTTCTAAGGGGCCTAGAAGGCACCCTCAACGTTAACTTGAACAGCAGATCCGGACAATACAAGGAACCCGACGCCAACCTGAGTAAAAATGATATATCACCTATATTGCGCCGAAGGTCCAGGGGAAGAAGGTGGTGCTTCCTACAGTATGTAAGGTAGCTAGTAGAATCATACATAACACCCGTACGAAAACATAGATAACGGAGAAATTTTCTTGAATGTTTTCATACGGGTGATGTAGACTTTATAACTAGGATTCCAGATCTGAGAGGCATATTCCAAAACGCTACGAACAAAAGAACAGTACAAAACTTTAATTGTCTTGACATCGGAAAATTCTTTACATAGGCGCATTACTAGCCCTAACGTCCTTGATGCCTTAGTTACTATGCTATCAACATGTTCATCAAACAATAGTTTTGCTATCATGTATGACACTAGATCGCGAACTGAAACGCTTTTCAAAATCGAACCTTTGAGAGAATAGTCATACCGAATAAACTCACGTTTGCGAGTAGGTTACAAGACAACATTTAGATGGATTTAGATCAAGGTGGTTGGTACGCATAATTTTCAAGCCTCACAGATCTCTTCAACTTTCTGTGCGTCATCATGTGTTATTTATAAGTTCAGCATGCTAAGTCAATCTATCTATTGGAAACTCATTATTGATACCACTTTTTAAGTAAATCATATTTATTATTTTTAGCAAACTACGTCACATGGAGACCATACTGCTGCAAACCTGAAGGCCAGAGGGACAAAATGTGTGCACCCAACTTAGTCCCCAGTGACGACCCAGTCCACCGTTTCACTGGTATCCGCTGCTTGAACATGACCAAGCCAATTACCTTCCAAACATCGGGATGTTTGCCAGAAAATACCACGCCTTTGAGGGTAATACTTACTAATCAATCAAATATCTTTTCTATACTTAGAGGCAAAGAGTTCTAAATACTACCAGCAATTGTTCCTGTTGTATATAGCCACTAACGTACAAAGCGTGGCATCTTAGTCTATTACCGCATTGGTACCGGTGTTCTATGCTTTAGTCACTCTCTGTTATGTTTATTCCTTACAGTGCTCGTATAAAATTGACAGTAGTAACTTTACTAATAATGTAGTTTCCTATGGTAAAATACTACAATGCATATTCTCTTCTAGATTGTCGATGCTACACCAACTTTCGACCTGTCGCCAGTCTACGGAAACGTTATTGAAGGTGCAAGGAGACAGAACCAGAGTGGACTACTTGTTCTAGATGATGTAAATGGCAGAACATTCCCTCCAACCAGTAAGTATCAACACACGAGTTCTTCTAAACTTACATTTGAAAACCAATTATGCATTGTCTTTGAAGAGGGTGGCTGGTGGAGGATGGATGCAGGCTGCTCAGCCGTGATAGATGGCGCTCATTGGGGGAGGCCGTGGCTGTGTGTTCAGCAGTGGACGATGGTGGGCTGATTGATTGATTGATTGTCTAAATACGAGACCCTGTAAATCACGATTTCAATATACTATTAATCTGTATTTGATAAAATAACACCTTTCTGTAATATTTTAGATAAAGATGGTAAATTCTGATTGTTGCGAATATTTTACGAGAAAATATGTATTCTGTCACTTTATGACCTGGGGGGTTACCTCCGTCTCTTAAAACAGTATAACTAAAATGATATGTCAGCATTTTTGTACCAAAAAGGTGAAGTAATATTATTCTAATACTGTTTTAAGAGATGGCGGTTACCCCCTGAACCCATATTTTATGTATTTTAATGCATCCACGGGTCGATTGCGTAATTTCTTTGGGCTAGGTGAAGAGCATTGATATCCTACCATATTATTTACTATGAAAACTAATTAGTTTTATAATGCAATTGTTTTAAGCTGTCTTAAGAACTTGAGTCACAAAATGTGTCGCTGCTTAGAGTGAGCTCCAACAAGGAAAACACGTTTAAGTTTTTTTTGTTTTTAGGGGGCATCAATCTGCTTCTTGGAATCAATTTCTTCGGCATCATCTTTTACTGGAGGTACCACAACCACATTGCTACCAAGCTCGCTGAAGTTAACCCTTGCTGGGATGACGAAAAGCTATTCAACACCGCCAGGGAAATTAACATCGCTCTTGGTCTTCAACATTACTACTATGAGCTGATGCCAATCTTGATGGGTAAGATTTTATTTTATAAATGCCACTTTTTTCAATTATGTCACGATTTTAAAGTGAAGGTTTGAAAAAGACGATGATAAATGTAGTTTACTGTGTAGATAATATAAGTGTAATTTAAATACTATTGTTTTAGGTGGAAATAATCTTGTTGCTGATGGTGTTATTTCAAAGGATCAATCCTTTAGGGAAGTATACAATGAAAACTTGCTTCCGCAAATTTCTCTGGAGTACCCAGTTGTACTGAGATGGCTTCATTTAATACAGGACGGATATTTGAAGTAAGTTTTGATGACTTAATTATTGTTATATTACATGTATATCGTCATTTCTACAATGGGTTCCGTCAGAATATCGGCGCTGTTGCGACGTCTTTGCAAAGCATCGCAATGGCTTATGCTGAGACGGAATCATTTGACCTGTTTATTTTTATGTTTTTTTTATTTTTATGTTTCTGTTTTTGATGTTAAAATAAGTAATATTTAAGTTTTGTTTTTAATCTATATTATTGTATTTTTAATTTGTCAAAGGTCAATAAATGGTTTTTCTTTCTTCTATGTATAATTTTTATCAATTCCATAGTTCGCCGGTAAAAAGACTAAATATTTTTAACGGAAAGTTTCGACAGAGCCATTGCTAATCAGAATGATGATACCTACGTCTTCTTCTTTAAAGACCCATGAGGTGCAATGGTCGCGAGGCTGCTACACCAAGGGTTCCAGGTTCAATTCCCGGACAGTACAAACATTGGGTGCATAGACATGTCTGTTTGTAATGGTCTGGTTGTTTTCTATGTATAATATGTATGTATTTACAAAATAAATATAACTATGTTTATCCATTGTTTAGAACCCGTAATACAGGCTTCATGCTTAACTTGGGGCTAGATGGCGCTGTGTAAATGTCAGTGGATAATACTCGTAATGATATGATTTTTAAAATTTTGGTTAAATATAAACTTTCAGGTTTTACGATCCGCAAGGTCATTACTTAAGACAGTTCCCCATTGTGAACTTGACAGCAAGGATATCAATGCTGAGAGAAGATGACAACATGGACGGAATCACGCAAGGTTGCTTCAGACAAGCCACAGGAAACACTAAGGATACTATTGCTGCTAACGACGTAAGAAATATCTTGAGTTTTGATAATATCAATATGGTAAAATTCAAGTCACTGGTAGGGATTGAATTAGAAAAATGAAAAGAGGGATGTTTAGGAAAAAATAGGAGGGAGGGTCTTATGCTGAGCATTGCGGTTAAAGATACTATTTTAAAATCTGAAATAAGTGATGAAAAGTATCCATTTACTAAATCCACCAATTGTGCACCTTTAAATTAATTTGATAGTTAGTAGTTTACGTGTGGGAGTTTGGTTTATCTCAAATATTGTTCCCTACCCAACAATTACGTTTTGTCTTATCAGGTCAAAACGGTTATAGATACATCTTGTATTATTGGTCTTTAAAAATACGTATTTAAAATATTACATTATTTTTCTTGCCTAGGTAAATACTAAAGGATAAAATAAATAATAATAAAAGTTTTGAAAGATTCACGCTGCCTTACATTTTTATATCGCCACTACCTACTTAAGAAAAATTTTCAGATTAATCAGTTAATCATCTGGAAATGGTATTTAGAACTTAAAATATTCCTTCTTTTTCAGATCGTACAACTAGGACTTGGGTCTATCCAGCAAGCAAACGACATAATGTCCAACGATTGTGCCAAGAGCAGATACTTTGGCTTCCAACCATACATTAATTATTTGTCTTATTGCTCCAAAGTCTCCATCAAGAGCTTCGATGATTTGGCTCCGTTCGTTGCTAAAGAGGTAGGAAAGTGTCATTTGTTGAATATCGCGTCAATAGCGGTGTAGTGAATGTACAAGTACTTTAATATATAAATATACTATATGTATTATATATTGCAAGTGTTATACATTGTATGTACCTTAAATGCTCTTTGTACCTACTATAATACTGTACGCATTATAGATTGTATGCCCTATACATTTGATTTGCCCAGTCAAGGCACACAACAAACGTTTGAAATTGTCTTTTTAATATTTTAAAATAAATACGTTTTTGATTTCATTTTGATTTAAATGTGCGATTATGATGGAAAATATTTCACAAAAAAAGGAAATTAGCACCCTTTATGCGTCCTCCTACATATGATATACGAGTATACAATGAATCTCTTAAAAAAACTGGACGCGTCAATTCATTTGTTTTGGCTCAATGGTGTGGACTGTCGCCCCGGTAGGAAGGACTGAGGATCAAATCCCGACACGTACAAATGTGTTTTCGAATTTTCGAAAATATATGTACGTTATCGGACGCTCTTACGGTGAAGGAAAACATCGTGAGGAAACTTTCATGCGTGCCTGCGAAGAAATTCGAAGGTTGTGTGTGAAGTCGTCCAATCCGCACTGGCCCGCGTGTAAACTAAGGCCTAATCACCCTATACGTGTAGGCTCCTGCCTCTCGTGGGGACGTTTAATGAGCTGATGATGATATTGTTTACAGAGAATCGAGCAACTTAAAGACGTATACGAGAACGTAGCTGACATAGATCTGATGGCTGGTTTATGGGCCGAGTCTCTCAAAAAGGGCACATTCGTCCCATCCACATTCTACTGCCTAGTCAAGAAACAAATGGTGCGATCTTTACAGTCAGACAGGCATTGGTACGAAAGGAAGAACAGGCCCAACGCTTTTACTGAAGGTAAGTTTTTAATTATGGAAGGCGTTATTTTTTGAAAATATTGATTGATTTATCGTAGGAACCTTGAAACAATACATACATTTCAGAAATAATCTATTTTATCATGCTAAAAACAACTGCAATGCGTTAATTTTGAGAAAGTTCATCATCATATAATAAAATCTAAAAATGCATCTACCTAATTCATAACTTCATAAGCTAGCAGTCTTGTTTTAAATAAGTTGTATTAAAATAAAATTATCAATAATTTATTCGCAAAGGTTTTGAATTTCAATATTAATCCCATAATATTATTCCTATTCAACCTATCGCAGTCCACTGCTGGACATAGGTCTCCCCCATTTCGCGCCAGATATCCCGGTTCTCCGCTTTCCTCATCCAGCCTCCACCAGCGACCTTTAATAATAAATAATATTATAATGGGGTTTAAAGAATTACAGTATTTTTTTATATAATCTACTAGACTAAGTTTGGTTAGTTAGACTGCCTGTCTACATCAGACTATTTACGCAGAAGCGATCTGTTAGAGCAGACGAACTCTGGAAAAGAGACTGCGACTTGCAAACTGACGACTTCATCATCATCATCAGCTTATTAAACGTCCCCACCGAGGGGCACGAGCCTACCCATATAGGGTGATTAGGCCTTAGTCGTCGACGCAGGCCCAGTGCGGATTGGACGACTTCACACACAACCTTCGAATCTCTTCGCAGGCGTGCATAAAGGTTTCCTCACGATGTTTTCCTTCACCGTAAGAGCGTCGGATAACGTACATATATTTTTCCAAAATTCGAAAACACATTGGTACGTGTCGGATTTGAACCTCAGCCCTCCTGGTGAAGGCGACAGTCCCACCATTAAGCCACCGACGCTCTCAGACGTAACTGACGACTTACTCTAGTGATCTTGTTTATTTTAGTCTTTCAGTATACAGTGAGAAACAATAAAGTACAGGCTAGCTTATCCTATTAGAGATTTCTTCCAGCAGCCATTGTGAACCAGAAAAACAATTAATGATAAGAGCGGTAGAAGCAAACAACACGCACTTAATAAAACAACAATAATAATAAAAATAAAATAAAATATCTCTTATGTTCATCATCAGCTCATTAAACCCCCACCGAGGGCACGAGCCTACCCGTATAGGGGTATTAGCGTTAGTCGTCCACGCGGGCCTAGTGCGGATTGGACGACGTCACACACAACCTTCGAATCTCTTCGCGGCGTGCATTCTCTTATTGTATTTTATATTATTATCTTAGTGTATTATTGAACCGTTTGGGTCGAAACATTAGGCTCAGGGACAAGTGCCATAAACTTTACCGTGATTTGGCTAAGCGTTTGCAGAGTCTTCTCACGATACGAAGGCTGGTCTTTATCTCGGACAGAGAATTAGCCTCGCAATTCAGCGTGGCAACGTGACCAGTCTCACATGATGGCGACCTCAACCAGATATTTTATTTATAGGGAGTATTCCCTATGAATAAAATATCTTTTTGTATTTATTAATACCTGCATGTTAATTTTGTGTCCCGTTTGTGAGGAAGAAGACGTCGAATTGTACCTATTTACTTAAATATTACACTATTATTATAATTATTGACTTGTGTATTACAGAGCAACTCAACCAGATCCGCTGGGGAACGGCGGCGCGTATGTTGTGTGACATCGGTGATTCAGTCTCCAGTATCCAGCCTGAGGCTTTCAGAATGGTTTCTAAAACGTAAGTTTCTACAAATCTATTAATCAATAAGTCCAATCAGCCTTTACAGAGGTCATGCTTTTCAACGCATGGGTTATAAGAAGCTATTAATTCATATTTAACAACTCCACATTTTACATACCTAATTTACCATATATATTCCATGTATTCATATATTTATAAAATTTACATAATATTTAATATCTGACATCCATGATGACATAAATTTACAATTACTAGCAAAGTTCTGTAGATGTCTTATTGAGGAGGGAGTTCAAGGCCTAACCAGCAACTTCAAAAATGCAGTTTACATAGTGCAGAACCAAGCCAACTGCAAAAATACTCATTCTTATAACATTAATGAAAACTTCATCATCATCAACTCACTATACATATTGCCCCCACCAAGGGTCACGAGCCTAACCGTAAAGGGTGTATAGGCCGTAGTCGCCTACGAGGGTTCAGTGCGGATTGGTGTAGTCTACCAATCGGAATATCTTCGAAAATTAAAAAATCTTTAACAAATAATGAAAATTAATTAAAGTTATATTAAATATGCATTCAGAGACCACGTCTTGGCAAGGCTAGCGTAGGACGCCTCCGCGATGGACTGACTATTGTGAGTGTCGCTGGTGGAGTCTGGAAGAAAAAAGCGGAGGACTGGGATATTTGACGCACAAGGAGGGAGACCTATGTCTAGCAGTGGACTGCGATAGGTCGAAGTGAAAGAGTAAAAATATACATTATCACTACACAGTATAAAAAGTCCCTTTATCCCTATGTATGCTTAAATCTTTAAAACTTTGCAACGGATTTTGATGCATTTTTTAAAATTAATATAGTGTTTTTTTATTTCTGATGGGCTTACTCTTCAGCACTGACTAGCCTAGGGGAAGAGACGTGCTCTAAGATGGAGCGAGCTTGCCCAGAAAAAGCCTTTTCAATCGTTCTTTGAATGCAACAGGGTTGTATGTGGCCGGAAACACAGACGCAGGCAGATCATTCCATTCATTTGAATACGGGGGATTGACGAGAAAGGTTTATAATTACGTGTAATAGAATTAATTATTCAGCATTGCACCCGTGTTAAGCCGGGACGGTTCGCTAGTGATACATAAACATAAGACATTTCGAAATGCCACGTTCAATATAATTAATTATGTTTTCAGTAACAAAGAAGTGAGCTGCGATGAAATTGTAGACCTTGACTATTGGGCATGGCAAGACTCATCCTGCCCTAATTCCCCGCCGAGGCCGAACAAGTCCAATGTGAGAACCTCAAAGAAGCCTGCAGCTGTGTACGAATAAAAACAACGGTTTAATCAAGAGAAGTGAAAAACATCTTCAAGCGTGTTCGAAGAAGAAACACACATAATTAGTTATTACGTAACTCGAGTATACTATTTAAATAAAACTTAATAACAATAAGAGGAATTCTGAGTAATCTAAATTCTTAGAGCGCAATTGATTTAAAAGATATTTTATGCTTTTAAAATTTTTAAGTTTGTAATTAAATGATATTAATATTTTAATAATCAAAATAATAACTTAAAAAATTGGTCCTGAAATCTAAACCAAATTAAACGCAACTTGTATACACTCTTCAAATTAAACCTTCTTTTGTATTTTGACCATATTTATTCATAGATATTAGAAATAAATATAGAAGTTATATTATGCAATGTTTTATTCCATTTAAGTTTTAGAAAAGAAAGAAAGATTTATTTGCACAAAATAAAACAATAACAGATTACAGAAAATCTTAAAGGCTAGTGCCAAACAGGACCTCACTCAGCAAAGGCCCTGACACGCAAATGCATGCTGGACGCTTTTCAATGAAGCCCTTTTGGTTACAGTATTACAAACACTGAATAGTAATAACAACTAAAATAACTGATTAAAATTAATAGTATATAAATTAGACACGTAAGTATGTAAGCTTTGACGCGCCACATATTATATTAAACCATAAATTATAAATAAAACAAGCCCATAGGACATGTCTTACAATATATATATATATATATATATATATATATATATATAATATATATATATATATAATATATACACACACATACCTATACATATACACATACATATATGTGTGCGTGCATACCATGGACATGTTGATCTCCACGCCTGCACTACGAAAGTAAAATTAAAATATAATGGCGTACATCTACAAAAATATGAATCAAAATATATATAACAAAAATAATACCTATCAGAAAATACTAAATGTTCATTCTCAACCAACCTGACTTATTTAAAACTTCGGTACAACACTGATATTTTGAACCTGCCAAGCCTAGAATATATGACAAACCCCTTCACTATCCACCGTAAAGAAGACTTGAGTCCAGCAGTAGATTGTCTTAAAGTAAATTAATCGAAAGGAAAACTACTAAAACGTTAAAAAAATATATGAGTCCTATCATCTTAAATCAATAACATTAAAGTTACCAGGAAAAATGTTTCAAAGTAATAAACATATTTCATTTTGTACAAAACAATAATTATCATCGCAATAATACAAAAAAGCTTAAGAAAGAAGCGTTAAATCTCCAAAAAACATGGCTTATACGATCCGGAAAATCTGTACAGGCATTACATAAGTAAAAGCCCTTCATAAACATGAAATTTGCGATGTGTATATTGCATCTTCTTACCAAGCAATACACTGGTACAACAAAAGAACGGACGGCCCCCCGCAATATCATGCAAATCTATCTCGCACTGTATCGTTTGTAGTGTTGTCACTCGGTGGTCTGCTATCGATGATTGGGCAAAAGCAATAGTATTGATAGAGTTATCGCTGGAACCTATAACATCGATAGCCTCGTACAAGTAAAAGTATTGATACAGGAGAATTTTTCGATACTACCGAAGCTTGTTGTCCAATTGACTATCGATACTATTGCTTATCATATTCAACCTATCGCAGTCCACTGCTGGACATAGGTCTCCGCCATTATGCGCCAGATATCCCGATCCTCCGCCTTTCTCAGCCTCCACCAGCGACCTTTCGCAAGTCGTCGGTCCATCGGGCCGGAGGGCGTCCTACGCTACGCTTGCCGAGACGCGGTCTCCACTTCAGAACTCGTCTGCTCCAACGGCCATCGGTTCTGCGAAATACGTGACCAGCCCACTGCCACTTCAACCTGCTTATCCGGCGGGCTATGTCAGCTATTGCTTATGACTATTGTCAATAGTATCGATATTATCGAAAGGCTGATTTTCAACAATCATTTTTTTTAACTAACGATAGTTAAACTATCGACAGTTCGGCAACACTGATCGTCAGATTCGTCTCAAGTATGAAAGAATCTTTTGTGGAAACTCTCATTTCGTTTCAGTGGTTCAAATATACAGTTTTATGGGGAGCGTTTGTTTGTTTATCTAAATGAAAAATTTTGTGATACATGCCTAAGAGAGACGTTGAAGAAAAGTATGAGTTTCATATTTTTGATGGGAAAATTTCAGACGGAATAAGCGCTGGATCTAAATTGTTCTTCGCATTTATTAGACTTCCCTTAGACAACAATCACCAGAAAACAATAACTATGTAGATAACATTTTACTAGGTGGCAGACTCGATACTGAGTCGTCAAGGTAAAATTAAATTAAAAATTTAAAAAACCCCCGACACAAGAACTTAAATTATTCCAATTTAAATACTTTAAACTAACAATTTAAATGTTTTAAATTGTTAGTTTAAGAGCGGTCCCCCAACGCGACGTTTTTTTTTTAGAATTATTAATAGATTCTTAGGTACTTTAACATTAAGTTTCTTTTATTGTTTTTTACTTTTAAGGAAAATTACTCAAGTTCTTGTGTGGGTTTTATATTTTTAATTTAATTTTATTTCATACTTTTATAAGTAATATTTATGCAGTCATCGATTACTCTCCCCACTTTCACTCCTCACAACTTTTAAACAGCTCAACCGATTTTCATCAAACATGTCTAAGAACACTCGCACATAAGTCACCTTTAATACAAAAAAAACTAATTGAAATCACTGCATGCATTCGGGAGTTATGATGCCACAGACAGACAGACACACAGACAGACAGACACGTCAAACTTATAACACCCCTCTTTTTGCGTAGGGGGTTAAAAATAGGAGTGTTATGCACTTTTGTGTTTCGGGATAAGGCACTGTAGCTAGTGAATTTACAAGACCTATCATCCGACATCTCAGATGACGGGCGCAGGGGAAATTATAAGAATAATCAGTTTATACTGTGACTTGTGTGATTTTCTTCAATTCTGCTCTGTCACGGCAGGCGTGTAACTTAACATCAGGCGAACGAACTGACTCTCCGATCAGTATATCATATAAAAAACATGAATTATTCGAGTATTTTATGTTATGGCTATTTGTACCCTATAAATCGCATTCGATGCTACTTCGGAATAATAAGTACCTTTCTTGGATGGCGACATCATTGGATGAATTAGATGTCATCATTGGATGGGGATGTCTATTCATTTTTCCGCCCATAAAGAAGTAATTTCTTTAATTTTTTTAAATAATTTTTTTTAAATCTGGTTAAGGTGGCGGTGCAGATGGATTCAACTGCAAGGGATCGGTCCGCGTGGAAATCATTAGGGAGGCCTTTCGTTCAGCAGTGGACATAATTAGGCTGTAATGATGATGATGATGATGATGATGAAAGAAGTAATTTCAGTTTATAAATTTACAATCGCTTACAAAAACATCACTTAAACATAAGTTAAAATTGACGAGCATTTGTCTAACATATTCTTAGCATTTGTCTAGTCTAAAAGAAATCGGTGATAAGAATTCCTAAATGGATTTGCCTGATTGGGTTTTATTTTATTGCGTTTATATACAAATAAGAGATGAAGCTAATATGATTATTTACTAGTGTGTGTGATGTTGTCTTCACTATAAAAATCCTTTGAAACACAATAAGTTTATACCATTGCACATTATAGAAATTAAAAAAGGTTACTTTAACTCACTTTTTAAACTCATATTATTGAATCTGATGCTATTTACAATTTAAGGTAGTAGATAAAACTCGAAAAAAAGAGGAGAAACAGCACCACCAAGCCTCAACTTAAGCAAAAAACTTGTATTATAGTAATTAAACAACAGATAAACGTATACATATTATTTCTGTGAATACATACATCATCGTCATCAACAGCTCATTATACATCCCCACAGAGAGGCACGAGGCTATCCATAAAGAGTGTATAGGCCTTAGTCGTCCACGCGGGCCTAGTGCGATTTGGCCGACTTTACAACCTTTGAATCTCTTCACACTTCGAACCTCAGCCCTCCGGTAGGAGGGCAACAGGCCACACCATTGAGCCACGACGCTATCAGCACTCATAAAGTAATGGGAATATTTTCCCCCCATAATTATTCACTCAAAACCTTTTATTTCTCAATCGTTTGAATTGAAACCGTGTAGCGTAGACTATAAAGTCGTTATGTCCTCATCAAGCAACGTACTCTTCAATAAGTTTACCAACGATTAAGGAGAAGTTAAGCCGAATCAGCCGCAAACAGACAGTTTGCGAACACTGACAAATTGAGGGTATTCATACGGGGAACAGGTCAGCATTATTTGGAATCTGTGTATATAGACAGAAGTAGCATTTGTGATTTGCCTTATATTGATTTACTAGCTTTTGCCCGCGGCTTCGCTCGCATTAAATTCAGGATAACACGGTACTTTCATTTATCACTATACATATTTCCCTCCTCCAACTTTAAGGTTTCGGGTCAATTTCAGATTTTTTTTAGCAAAAAATATGTTATAGTGAGCTAACCTTAAAAGACAGACATATGCTGTCGCGGACTTTTTTGTAGACCTTTAAAAGGAGAACAATACTCTCATACATGACTTTTGTGAAACTTTAACCGTTTACTCAGCGTACGCAGCGGAAGCTCCAAGTATGAAAAAATACCCCCGATTTTGAAACATTCTTCATTGCTGCTCCGCTTCTATTACTCGTAGCGTGATGATATATAGCCTTCCTCGATAAATAAGCTATCTAACACTGAAAGAATTTTTCAAATCGAACCAGTAGTTCCTGAGATTAGCGCGTTCAAACAAACAAACTCTTCAGCTTTATATATTAGTATATAGAGATTAGCGAGCGATTAAGCGTCGATGGCTCAATGGTGTAATGCCTTCCGATTGGGAGCAGCGCAGGTTTAAATCCCGCCACGTATATGTATTTGGAAATAAAATGTATGTTTTTCCGACGCTGTTACGGCGATGGAATACATCGTGAGTTATCCTGCGCACTCCTGCAATCAAATTAATTTATCTAAGCCTGTACACTAAGTAAAACAAAAAACTCACCAGATGCCCAATCACACTCAAAAATTGTCCGCGGCAAAATTCTGTCAATCGCGTCAGTAGCGCAGAATTTTCATTCATAATCACGTCGCTCGCTTCATGTCATAATCACATAGTACTTGCTGTGTTGGGCAAACTTTCAATTATAATCGCATCGCCCGTGACATGTATAATATCGAACATAGTACTGTGCTCGTGCTTTTGATTGTGTACCCTTTCAATAACGTCTTAAGGTCAAAATTTTAATAAATAGTTTTGAATTTTAAATAAAACAATAACTTACGTATGTGTCATGCGTCATGAACCTTTTTTGGTTGATGTTTCTTCGTGAATGTAGATCTGGTTAGTTTGTTTATCCCAGTGTACGGTTAAAAACAACTCATACGAGTAATATATAGATATTGTTATCAGTTCAATCGTGCCGTTACTATAGCAACCTTCCCCTGACCTACCCTTACTATGGGAAATCTAATAAAACGACTTCCTTTTCTTTAATTCACTCTTATTATCAACTTTATCGATAATGCTTTAAAGACTGTTTTTGTTTAAACAGTGATAGTTTAGAAACCATCGTATCAACAGTTTCCTCCCTAGTTTATACAGTAATACAATACTTGTTTATTCAAAAGAGAAATGCGTGTTGACATTTTGTTTGGATGATAGAGCAGTGATGTTGCCGCTTTCTACTTGGTTTCTTAAAGACGTACCTATTTCGTGTTGCTTTAATTGTTTGTGTGTGTACAAAAACCCCTATTAAAACTTACTTTCCAATCTCTTGGAGCGTGAGTGAATTTCCTCTCCGAGCATTTCACTGAACACAGATCAAGTCACTGACTTGCCTACTAACTTTCCTGCATGTCCCCTAAATCGGTAACGGCATCACTATGAGACGTCTCCCGACAGTTTTTGTATATATCGTAGTACGTCAGAGTCAAAAAATAAATAAATGAATAGTTTTCGGGATGAGGCACTGTAGCTAGTAAAATTAACGGTATAAGAGACCTAACATCTGTTGTCTCGGATGACGTTCCGTTCACAAAATGAGAATGGAAAAGTAGGGAGCGTGCCTCCTTCTCCTGACCTAATTTGACCCACCTGCGACCTCACTCA